>JAFEMH010006079.1:0-136591 GCA_022495995.1 Adenophora triphylla var. japonica
ATTAATATATTTTTTTTGCATTTATTAGCATTATCACTAACGACGTTAGTTTTTCTCGGTTAAATGATCATGTGTCACACATGTGATCATAATTTAAAGGGCATTTTCGCTAGTTCACACATTAAGAGGTTTGACTTGTTTTTAATAGTCCCCTGGTTATTGATATTTTCTCAATTTTTAATAAAGTTTGTTTGTATTCCATTGCTAAGATTTTTGGTGAGCCTCTTGCTATTGACAAGCCAGCATTTTAATTAACTTCGACCTAGTGTGGCCAAAATTCTTGTTCAAGTTGATCTCTTAAAGAAACTTCCGTCTAGAGTTTTCATTGATTGCGGAGATGATTTTACAAGTTTTTGGCAGCCTCACTACAAAAAAAGGGGTCTTTTACCACAATTTATTTGCTACGGTCCGTCGAACCGACACAAATAGGCTTTTATTTATTACGGTTTTTAAGACCGTAATAAATAAAAAATTATCTACTACGGTTTTATACAAACCGGGGTAAATAAATATTTTTATGTCGGTCTTTTCTAAAACGTAACAAAAGCCTTTAACGAGTAATTTTTTTTTTCCATTTACATTAGTTTTAATAAGACCGTAACAATTGTTTTTATAAAAAAAAAAAAAAAAAAGAAAGAAAAGAAAATGTAGGTTACTGTATTTATGACCAAAATTCCCTCCACACTTCCCTTTCCCTCCACCGGCTCCACGATTTCCCCTGTGTTATACATCCTATACCATTCCAATTTCCCCAAAATAAAATAAAATTCCCTCCACACTTCTTTCCCTCCACAATTTCCCTCTTAAAACCCTCAATTCCCTAAATCCCCAAATTCCGAAATTTCGCAAATCACGCACGGCGGCGGCTACACAACTGGTAAACGAAAATATCACTTCTCTTTCTCTGTAATGTAATCTCTCTTACGATTTCTCTCATTCTGGATCATCAATTCCATCTACAGATTGAAGCCATCTTAGTCTGTGTTGCGAAAATTGAGGTTGAAATATTGGTTCTCTCGTTCCAGGTAAAGTAAATATTGGTTCTCTCGATTCCATCTATAATAATCACAATTTCACTTATGTGTCTGAAATATACTCTCTGTGCGTTTGATGGGGGTTTCGTGATTTGAAGTGATAGATACATGAGTACCGGGGGGCGGGAGTGGTGGTTTTGGTCATCTCTGCGTGAAATGTTGATTGCAGATTAGGTGTTCGATGAATTGTCAAGCTGAGCTTTAACTGTTAAACTATGTTGCTTTTTTATGTCTGCCAATTTCTTCCTCTTTGTTATTAATCTAGCCTTGTATGCATGTAAATATATGTCCTAAATACTGATACTGATATGCTTATTGAATGGAGTAAATACTGATATGCTTATTGAATGGAGTAAATCCACATATTTGTGCAGATGTAGAAGTCCCAGTTGCTTGTGTGATACTGATGATATTGTTTTACCTCCAACACTATGGGACCCACCGGATAGGATTCCTGTTCGCACCAATTGTGATAACATGGCTCATATGCATCAATAGATTGAAAATTTATGTATCTTTGCATATATAGTTTTTATTTTTAGTTAGTTAACTTGGTAATTTGATGTATCAATATATTGAAAATTGTAGGCTGGTAAAGAGAATTTATTTATCAATATCGTGCTCTTATTAATTTACTTCTCTTTGCCTATTTGCTTTATGTATTTTTTGTTGTTTGTTTCAAGTTAACTTGGTAGTTTGATGCAATATCACTTGTTACTTCATATAGTTAAAGATGGTACTTTACCAATTGTTTATCCTCAGTTTGTGAAGGAAAAACGATTGCAGCTAGTGGAGTCTGGAAGAAATTCTGAGGTGACTGCAGTTGTTGATTGTGCTTCCCAGGGGAACAAAGGGTTTCGGCTCTTTGGAGTGCAAATAGATTGAAATGGGAAGGTAATTTTTTGCCCCACAATCTTATTTTATGCAACAAAAATAATTCTAAAGACCTTTTGATAGTGTTTTTTTGGGTTGTGAGTACTGGTCTTTTCTGCTCATTTTGGCCATCGAATAGCCCTTCTTTGATCTCTCTTGAGCCATTTTGTTGGGATGAGGCCTTTATATATTTGTTTATACAATCTCTTAAAATATTTTCTTCAGTATCCAGATATGTCAATCTTTGTCAGTTTTGTCAACTTGTGACAGTAAGCTTTTAGATTCACAAGGTTAGCTCCAGCCAGCTAATAAGGTAAAGATAAGTGAGGTGTTATGGTAGTTAATGCTATAGAATTTGTGTTACGTATTTGCAAACCAAATTCAATAAACTCTATTTGTACACTGGTGCAATAGGTACCTGTTTGGTTTGATGCCTTACTGTTATGATATATATATATAGTGCTAGATATGCTTCAGGTCCTCACTATGGATGTTCATTTATGGACTAATTTTTGAGTTAATCATAGTAGATATTAACATTCTAAATGTGCTACTTATTAGATAAGGAAGCAACTTCTTTCTTTCTGATTTCCTTTATCGTCAATCCATAAACAGGTTGCTCTTCTTTCACTTCTATCTTTCTATTCCTTCTTTTATTTCTTCTGCCTTTTTCATCAGCTTTCTTCAAAAACCTTCTCTATTGGTGGCAGTCTATGTGTGTGGCGTCCGTTCATGTTTGTAATGTTTTGCCTTGAGGTGAACTTAATTATACTACCTTCCCACTTTAGCTATGACTCAATTCAAGAACATTTTCCACATTCATTGTGCAATTTCTTTTATTTGGGTACGTCACCTTCTCCCTTCAATCCTATTCGCTCTTTCCTTCTACTGAGCTTCTTTCTTTGTTCGTCAATAACAATATTTCAGGTTCGGAAGCTATGTATGCTGATCTTGGACACTTTTCACAGTTGTCTATACAGGTACATAATTAGGAAATAAAAATGTTACATTGTTTTTTCTAGTTCTTTTAGCTAAATTGTCTTTCTAATAATAGAGCCTCTGAAAAAATGCCCGACCATACATCTATGATGGGGTTTCCCAAATTCACCCTTGTCAACTTATAGCCCCATCTTAACTTTTACCTAAATCTTCACTCTTCACGTTCTCGACAGGGGAATTTTTGTCAATCTTTTACCAATAATATAGAGATCAAGGGTATACCATAGTGTATTTCATTTGGATTATTTAGCACTTTGCTTAGACCATCATTATCATTGTATCCTTTTACTGGTTTAAAAGATGTGTTATAATCCAATATTGCTCCTCTTGATTTTTGGATGCTTTTATGTTGTAAAATGGTATCATGTCAGAGACTAACTTCAGCAGGAAGCGTCTTGGAATCCCATTAAATGATATAATAGAAAACTCAATTATTGTGGATCTAGTTTGACCACTTTTGTTCTTCTCGCTTATCCTCTTTATTTTCTGCGGCATATAGAAAGAGCCAGAGGAATTTATCAGCTTTACATCAATTTCAGTTCAAGTGATCAAAGCTTTGAACTTTACTACTCCCTCTGTCCCAAAATGAATGTCCAAAAAAGTTTCAAATTTGCTCTTGGTCTTGAAACTTTTTTGGACATTCATTTTGGGACGGAGGAGTATTTTTACGAGGATTTTGCCATCCATGAGTAAGTTAAAATAAGTGGCTGTGTTCGATGCAATTGATGAGGCAGAAATGAAGAACACAATTAACATCCATTCATTTTACTACTCGTAATTTGAAACTTCTTAACAATGGTTGTTCTTTAGTAAGTTCCTTGACATCCTAAAAATTTCTTTCTTAGTTTACTCACGTCAAGATTTCAAATAGTGCGATAAGGACATTGATTAATGAATACTGATGTTCAATGGTCATATATACTTACTTTCCTGGCTGTAAAACCACTTCCACTCCCATTGTCCAAGCTCAAATACATATATATACACGTATATGTATATACATGTATATATGTGTGTATATATAATATTTGTATATACACACACACACATTTACTGTTGGCACCAACTAAAATTTCACAGACTGAATAATTGAATCAGGTTTCTAGACCATGCTAATAGAGGGCCACCTCATTGCAGATTGCTTTTTCATTTGTGGTTTACCCAGCCTTGATACTTGCATATATGGGACAAGCTGCTTATCTCTCCAAGCATCATATATATGAAACGGACTACCAAATTGGATTTTATGTATCAGTTCCAGGTGTCTACGTCTTTTCATTTTATTCATATTTTCATAAAAAAAAGTTTATTGCTTTTGAGTTTTGCTGATTTCTTCGTATGATACAGAAAAAATACGATGGCCTGTTCTGGGAATAGCAATACTTGCTGCAGTGGTGGGAAGCCAAGCCATCATCACCAGAACTTTCTCCATTATTAAACAGTGCTCCGCTTTGGGTTGCTTCCCGAGGGTCAAAATAATTCACACTTCATCTAAAATGCATGGCCAAATATATATCCCAGAGATTAATTGGACCTTAATGCTCCTTTGCTTGGCTGTTACTGTTGGTTTCAGGGACACAAAACATAAGGAATGTGACATTTATTTCAAACGGAGGTAGTAAATATTTTTTTTATTGCTTTTAATTTCCATAGCATAATTTTACTTTTACATATGCATGCATATATATATATATATACTGAATATTTGTGTTATATATTTTAATTATAGGAGTATTCGTGGTAGAATGATTCTACTTGTTGGCAAAGGATACATGTTCAACAGTTCCACCGCTAGTGACTTTAGAGTTTATCTTTTGACATGGCTCTATGGCTATAATGGCTTTTGGACAATGTTATATATTTAGCACATGTTTAGTATTATGAGATTATTTCTTTTGGATATTAAGCACTTTGGGATTATTGTGGTATTGTTGATTTTGGAATGGAAAAATTCTCTTTTTCATATACATATTTTCTAGAAATTGTGATTTAGTAAAAATATACCACCATTTTAGAAACTAATATATATATATATATATATATATATATATATATACATATATTATGGTTTAAACCGTAACAAATATTAAAAAAAATATCAGTACTGTTTTATTATTATGGTAAACAAACTGACACATAAAAATGTATGTTACGGTTCAAATACGGTCACAAACTAATATGTCGTACACAATTATCTGAGGTGACGTGTAAATAACCGTAACAAATATATCAATTGTGACGGTTATAACCGTCGCAAAAAGCGCAACATAACTTTTAAGCATATGACACAGTTTATTTTGCATTGTTTCTGAACCGTAACAAAGACCGTCACAAAAAACAATTATGATGGTTTATCACCCGACACAAAGTATTTGTGACCCACGCAATTAAGTCGGCCAATAAACCGTCACAAAACCGTCACAAATACCTTTTGTGTCGGTTTTTGAGCTTTTTGCTACGGTCCGTCGACCGTCATATAAGGGGTTATTTTTTGTAGTGCCTTTAGAGTTTGATAACCTCCCAAGCTATTGTAAGCACTGTTATAAGTTAGGCCATGATCTGAATGAATGTTTCTACCTTCATCCTAAGAAGCCAAAGAATGGGGCTGAAGTTAATGGAGGTAGTGCGGAGGTGCTGAATAAGGGTCACACAGATGCAAAAGAGACTCCGGAAGAGGTGATTGCTGGTGGTATAACGAAGGGTACCAATGTGGGAAAGAAAATGATTTATGTTGAAAAAGCTAAAGTGAAAGATCCTTCTTCGTCAATTGGGAATGTTGAGCCTATCAAGGGGGAGTCTCAAGAAGATAAATCTAATGGCCAGAATAATGCGAAAATTGATGGTTGTGCTCATGAGACTGAGGTTGTTGTTCTCGATGGGGGGATAGTTCATTCTAACGAGCTATCAGCCGAAAATGGTTGTGAAGATACCCATAATGAAACGGTTGACACTCAAGGTGAAGAATTGGTTGTCTTGGATGACACAACTATTGTTGATATAAATACAGGTAATGAAACTCTGGTAGCTCTTTGCTGCGCTGGAGCGCAGATTGGGGCTTTGGCCATTCAAAATGGGTCTACGGCCTCACCATCCATCCCTATGACGGCTCCGCTGATAGCGAAGCTCTAAATCTCGTTCGGGAAAAGGTTAGACAAATTCAAACTTCACCAGCTCCTAACTTACGTTCCTCTACTGCTCGTATGCCAAATCCTAAATATTTCAATCCCGAATTTATAAACCCAAAAAACCTAAAAGAAGCTCTTATTCTTCGGGAAAAATGCGATTCTGAACCAGAAGACGGTCTTTCTGATACTTCTCCTTCGGCTTATCATGATGCTCGCACTTATGGGGGTATTGTTGGGGGAGTTCATGTTGATCCGAGGGCTCCAATGGCTGACGGCGATAATTTTGAAGATTATTACGATGAAGAAGATGGATTTCAAAAGGTTAAAGGGAAACTAGGAAAATCTGGATCGAAAGCTAAATCAAAAAATATCAAGCCTAAAAGGCCTTGGAATTCTAAAAGGCGATTTGATTGACCTTTGATTTATTTTATTTTCTGTCTTTCTTTAATTATTGTACTTTTGAATTTTTAATAAAATTTAGGGGGCATTGCCCTTTTCGCCTAAAAAAAAAAAAACAAAACTCATAACTTTTTTTATACAACTTTTTTGCAAAAAATGTATGTAGTAAACAAGAGTCTAAAATAGTCTTCTTTATCAAAAAAAGAAAAATTGGAAAAAAAAAGTTAAAAAACAGTATAAAACTTAACAGAAACTGTTAAAAAGTTAACTTTTTATTCAAAAACTGTTAGAAAATTAACTTTTTTCGTAACTATTTTTAATTCTGTTAAAAAATTATTTTAAAAAACTGATTTGAAAAAAAAGAAAAAAAGTTAAGTTTTATTTCTTTAAAAATTCATAACTTTTTTAATATAACTTTTTACAAAAAATGTATGTAGTAAACAAAAGTCTAAAATAGTCTTCTTTATCCAAAAAAAAATTAAAAAAAAAAAAGTTAAAAAACAGTATAAAATTTAACAAAAACTGTTAAAAAGTTAACTATTTTTTCAAAAAACTGTTAAAAAGTTAACTTTTTTTATTCAAAAACTGTTAGAAAATTAACTTTTTTCGTAACTGTTTTTAATTCTGTTAAAATTTTCTTTTAAAAACCTAATTTGAAAAAGAAAAAAAAATTAAAAACGGTTAACCGGTCTAACCGGTAAACCGTAAAATCGTAACTGGTTAAGGCGGTTAACCGGTTCGGTTTCGATTGAAAAATTTGTAGGTTGGAACCGAAGGTTCGGTAACCGTGAACCGCCGGTTAACCGAACCGGCCACGTCTACCTCTGTCCCACCTTAAATCAAATTTATTTTTCTTTTGGTCTATCTCACCTCAAACCGGACTATTCAAAATAACAAAAAATCTTCACTATTTCACCTACTTATTCTCTCTCTCATACTTTACTTTTATAGTCACAATATCAATCAAATTACTGTTTATCTAGCTCATTCTCTCTCGTACTTTAATTAATTTTCATACTCACAACACCTCTCCCCCACCTCACTTTAATTATCTTGCCCAAAAAGCTAGTACGGTTTGACTTTTGCGGTAGGACGAAGGGAGTACACTAACACTCACATTTCAAACTATACTCAGCTCACGTTTACCATTACATAATTTTTTTTGTCAAGCTAATTACACTTTAAAATAAATAATTATGCTAATAAAAATCGAAATATTATCAGGTAAACTAAGTGCAGTTGGACTAAAAAAGAAGTGACTTAGTTTTGCTGCCTTCCTGATTCCTCAGAAAGGCCTCAATTTGTAGAGTTGCCTGCCAAAATAGATGAATAATCACTTTGTCAGACCATATTCATAATCCCACAAATGCGCACAGCACACAAGCGCACAAGGAGAGAGAGAGAGAGAGAGATTCCGTACCTGCTATAATTGAGGCCTACCCCTAATTATGAGGATTTTTTATGATATCTAACTGCGTATCAGTTAGAAATGGGTTTGATCATTCATATATTTTCCACTATCGAATGTTGGAACGGCTAGGCAGTACAACGATGGGAGATCCCAAGTTATCAAAATAGAATGTTGGAACGGCTAGGCAGTAGCTAACGCTGTGTCACTCCAAGGTAAGAGCGGTACCATGTCCCTATATATAAGGACGGCTGAAGCAGTGTGGCGACCAGTTTAAATATGGGCTTGATGACTTGGGATCTCCCATCGTTGGACTGCCTAGCCGTTCCAACATTCGGTAGTAGAAAATATATGAATGATCAAACTCATTTTTAACTGCTACGTAGTCAAGTATCATAGAAAATCCTCATAATAATCAGGGGTAGGCCTCAATTATTGAAGTATCATAGAAAGTCCTCATAATAATCAGGGGTAGGCCTCAATTATTGAAAGCAATGTCGGAATCCTGACAATTTTGTACCTAGGAAAGCCTCCATCATTTAGTAACTTTTTCCATTCGGCTTCGGTTCTCTCTCTTCCACCTGAACCCGAGAAGTCTGTAAGCATCACAATATCGAACACATTGCCAGTATCATCAAATGGACCGTCACCTCCTGGCTGCAAAATTATATCGGCAATGATAATTTTTCCACCTTCTGGGATTGCTTTACGACAATTTTTCATTATCTTTACGCAATCTTCATCGCCCCAGTCATGCATGATGCACTACATCATAAATATATTGATTACATAAGGTTATATATAGAAGCATTGGCTTTAAGGATACAATTAAGCAAGGGCGGAGCTACATAGGGACAAGAGGGGGCAGTTGCCCCTCCTTGACCTTGTTTTTTTTTTTTTTTTTTTTTTTTTTTTTTTTTTTTTTCAATTTTGTTTTTTCAATTATTATTTCCTCTATTTCATCTAAAATTACGCTTTAGATTTGAACCTGAAAATTAAGTGTATGAATTTTATTGAATAAAAAAGTATTAAAAATTTTCATTTAGAAAGTGTAGTTTTCATTTTAGAAAGTG
Organism: Adenophora triphylla var. japonica; assembly: GCA_022495995.1. NCBI lineage: Eukaryota > Viridiplantae > Streptophyta > Magnoliopsida > Asterales > Campanulaceae > Adenophora > Adenophora triphylla. The sequence continues at coordinate 8,912 of JAFEMH010006079.1, forward strand.
TGATTTTTAAAGAGACATCAATGAGGTAAAAAATGTAAGTTTTAGTGAGACGGAGAAGTATATGTAGAAGTAAAATATTATATATTTATGATTTTCTTTTAGCAGGTAAGATTTGTAGATGTTGAACCTTTTGGTACTGTGCTGAATCGTATGAGAGACCAATTAATTTATTATTATCGCCATTAAAGTAGGTATTTAACTATGTCTAAAGTTGTATTGTATAGGAGAAAAATAGCAAAAAAAAAAATTCAGGGTTCTTTCCTTTGCCCCCCCCCTTCCTAACATTTCTGGCTCCGCCACTGCAATTAAGTTATGTTCATTTCACATGATATGATTTCAATTCAGAAAGTCTAATAGTGACAACTCTGAAGAAATTTAGATTTCAATTTTTGCAACCCGATTACTAGTGTTACATTTTCTTTGCAATTTAGGCTCCATTTGTTTGGGGAAAAAATATTTTTCGAAAAACGTTTTCCTCATTTTACGGTATTTGATAAGCACAGAAAAATGGAGAAAATGTTTTCCTCGCTTTTCTAAGTAAAACTAGTGCTTTACTCGTGCGTTAAACGCACCGATAAAAAATTATTTCAAAGAAAGTATTTTAAAAAATTACTTGGGTATAAAATTATGAACATTAAAATGTGGTGTAAATATAAATTGACCGGAATTGAAGCTTCATTTTCAATTTGTGTTAATTTGGTTTATTTTTTATTGAACTTAAAAAATAGTTATAAATATGCATATTAATGAGTGTACTTTATATTAAATGAAGGTATTCAATGACGCTATTTAATGAAAGCTTGAAAATGTATTAAGTCTCTATTTTGTCTGGATACAAGTTTCGGAGGGAAAATGAGTGAGCTCAAGTGCTCTATGTACTTGAGCCATTATATATATATATATATATAGATATAGATTACCTACGAATTTTTCATAAGTAAAACATTCCTTACCAAACAGCCGAAAACATGTTTATGTCATTTTTCGGAAAACATTTTCATTTTACGGAAAACAATTTACCGAAAATCATTTCCCGGAAGTCGTTTTACGCGAAACAAACGGAGCCTTAGTGTAAAAATGGACAGAAGAATGGATGATGTAAATTAAAAACGAGTTAGAGCTTACCTTTAAGAACACTGCATCTGCAGCTTGAGGAATGGTTTCAAACATGTTACCTCCAACATGGATGACTCCATCATAGTCAGGTGCATTCGCAACAACGTGCGGCAAATCAAAATTAATCCCTTGAATATGTGGATTTGCCTTAACAATCTCTCCAATGGCAGCCCCAAGACCACCCCCAACGTCCACCAAAGACCTAATCCCACCAAACCCACCTTTGTAATTGCGTAAAATGGCATCCACGGTGATTCTGCCCGTGCAAGCCATTCCTTCATTGAAAATTGCACTGAAATCGGGAGAAATATATTTCCATACCTCATCTCCGTGGGCCTTCTTAAACGACGTGCCTCCTTCTATTATGGATCGACTTAGAAGTTGCATTGGATTTTGCATGATTGAATGAGTCTGCGTCAATGTTAATGGTGCCAATGATAGCTTGGAATTATGCAAAAGCCACTTAGAGGTGTGGTTGGTAGACGGTCTCAGTATCTGATAGAGGCATTTCATCAAACACTTTCTTATGGACTAAGAATCTCAAAAGGCGAGCAAGGCCAGAGATGTCCAGAGTTGGAGAGTTGATATAAGTAGCGATTTGGGACAAAGTAATTGGGGAGCCATGGGAGTTTATGATATCAGCCAGGCGAAGATCAACAGCACATTTGAGTGCCATTGTTTCAACTGAGTTGTATATGAAGCGCCATATAATAGCTTGGCCTTGTAGCATGGCTTCTTCCTCTCCTTGCATCTGACTTCCCATTGTGACTTTAATTTTCTTATGGAAAAGGTGATGAATGAGTAACAAGGAAAGGGGCAATATATAGGGAATGGGCAAGAAGCTAGCTGTAGCCTGCAGCTCCTCCTGCATGTGGCTGTCAATCGGCCACGTCTCTCATGTTGGTAAGTGAATGGTTAAGATCAATTTGGTAAATATCAAACCCAATTTATGTCAAATTAATATCAATTGATTAAAAAATACCTAATACAATCGCAGTAACTAACGCGGCGCCACTCCAAGGTAGGTAGGAGCGGTACCATGTCAATTTTCACCCCTAAAATTTGATGAACATTAAAAATAAATTGAGTCGCTTTCTTTAAATTAATAGATGAAAGATATCTAATGATTCAATCATAAGTTAATTGGTCTACGGTCTAAATGATGCACTCGTGATGGGTAATTTAATTTAATTTAAGATCTTCACTTTACCATAAACTTGTTAAACAAGATTACAATCCATATCCATCCATTCTAAATTTGAGCTTATTGAGTGAGCTCAATATCCTCTCTTTCTGTATCTTTGAGGATTAAAAAAATTAGAATAGGGTAATAATAAAGTTAATTTGGTTTATAACATAACGTGTAATAATTTTGTTGGTGTTTTAATTACAGTGTGGCGAGTCAACAATTGATAAAATTATGCAACAAATAAAATATAATCAGTTCATTTTGTATCCATCATTTTATATACTTTTATAATTGTATCTTTCAAAAAAACAAAAAAAAAACATAGAGTCCATAAAATAAGTACTCCCTCTGTAATAAGTATCTTAGTTTAATTTTTTGTTAGTTAACTTATTAAACTAGTCTAAGGATTGTATTTTTATTTGTTTATAAATTGCTCATATATTTTCAAATGATTTGGAATCGTTGATGCGAAATTAATGATACAACAAGCGGTATTAAGGTGTCTATATCGCATTGTTTTTTAGCTCGATGAACAAAATGATGAAACACAAGAACTCCAAAGTTAATTTTGAAATGAATAAAAAAGAAAATCTCAAAAGATCAAAGAGAAATACATAACAAATTGCCTAACTCAGTTGGAATTATTAATCTATATCATATAACAAGTTGTTTAAGGAAAAAAAAAAAAACAAGCCCAAAATATCTTGTTAAAAACTAATAAATGAATTTATCAGTTGTTTTATTATTTATCAATTATAAACAACTGATAAATGCATTTATTACGTAAATCTCTTGTGTTCATTATTTTTCAATTTTGTTTCGTTCTTGCTATTATTGTTATTTTGTGCTTGCATCTTTATCAATCTAGCAATTGAGTTTAGGACCAAAATCCTAACAATTGGTATCAGAGCTCCGGTTTGTGGATCTTGTATTGCTTATTGGTAACGATGTCTGGGAAGTACGAGATTGAGAAGTTTAATCGCAAGATTAACTTTGGGCTATGGCAAGTAAAGATGCGAGTAATCTTGTGGGTAAAAATTGCGTCAAGGCTTTGCTTGGGAAATTGTGTCAAGGCTTTGCTTGGGAAGGCAAAGAAATCGCAAAACTTGACGGATGCACAGTTTGACGACATGGATGAGAAGGCTTTATCTCTCTTACAATTGAGCCTCCAAAGTTAATTTTTGAAATGAATAAAAAAGAAAATCTCAAAAGATCAAAGAGAAATACATAACAAATTGCCTAACTCAGTTGGAATTATTAATCTATATCATATAACAAGTTGTTTAAGAAAAACATTTTTTTATAACTGATCCGTGAAGAGATTTGTATGTATAGTTCAGATCGGATGTGTTATTAAGTTGAAGGGTTAATTGCAATTTAGGGCCTGAAGTCTTGTATGAGGTCCCCAAAAGGGGCCTGACTTTTTTTTTTTGGCGATTTAGGGCCTATACTTACAATTTCTTATCAAATAAGGGCTTATTGACGATTTCCGTTAACACTTAACGTCAATAAGCCCTTATTTGATAAGAAATTGTAAGTATAGGCCCTAAATCGCTAAAAAAAAAAAGTCAGGCCCCATTTGGGAACCTCATACAAGACTTTAGGCCCTAAATTGTAATTAACCCATAAATTTAACTTTCTACCTTTTTTAAATTTTCATTAAATTCCTTAAAAAAATATTAAATTCAATAAAATAAATAAAAATATTTTTACTCAATAATAATAAAAAGAAATTTAACATCCCAATTTAACTATATTTAAAAAGGCATATGTAAATTATTTTTTACCTAATTTAACTAAATATAATAATTTTTTTGTTAAACACTATTGTTCATCGCAGTTTACAGTTTTTTGTTAATCTTCAAACATCCCAACTAAAATTATTGTATTATTTTCCCTTTTTTTTTTTAATATAAATGAAAAAAATATGGTACATTAATTAAATGCACAATATTATTATGCCCAATTTTTATCCTTGAATTTAATGTACAACAACACCTCACCCTTCACCACCATCAACATAAAGTCACCGGCCCGTCTCATTAAGTACAGAAGCCCTGTGCGAAATGAGAATATGGGGTCCTTAATATTTAGAAAATTAACATAAAATTATATGTAACTTCAATATTTTATTTTAAAAAGGGTTCTAAATTGCAATTTGCCCTTTAAAAAATTAACACAATAATATGTTATATATATATATATATATATATATATATATATATATATATATATATATCTATATATATTTAATGGGCATAGATAAAATCGGGCGAAACAAACTCCTCGTCAGTAGCTATCAAAATCTTGGTCAAAATTGAAATCACATTTCTTGCTGTTTTGATTGATTTTGGTGATGTGTTAAATCTGGTGGCGGGTATATGTTGGTGGGGTGGTGACTTTCAGGCGGCTCGGACATGGAACATTAGGTTCCTTTGCACAGTGGCCCCAAATTTTGAAGGGCCCCAAATTTATCTATGCCCATTAAATATATATATATATATATATATATATATATATATATATATAACAGATTATTGTGTTAATTTTTTAAAGGGCAAATTGCAATTTAGAACCCTTTTTTAAATAAAATATTGAAGTTATATACTCCCTCCGTCCCACTATACTTGACACCCAAGGGGTGGGTTCAAAAACCAAGGAAAAAGAATAAAATAAAAAAAATGTGTGATAGAAAATGAAGAGAGAGAATGAGTGGTGGGGTAGAGTGAATATAAAAATATAAAAACTTGATTATTTTTGGAAGGTGTCAAGTATAGTGGGACGGCCCAAAATGGAAAGAAGTGTCAAGTATAGTGGGACGGAGGGAGTATAATTTTATGTTTTTATTTATTTTATTGAATTTAATATTTCTTTTAAGGGATTTAATGAAAATTTAAAAAAGGTAGAAAGTTAAATTTATGGGTTAACTACAATTTAGGGCCTGAAGTCTTGTATGAGGTTTCCAAATGGGGCCTGACTTTTTTTTTTAGCGATTTGGGGCCTATACTTACAATTTCTTATCAAATAAGGGCTTATTGACGTTAAGTGTTAACGGAAATCGTCAATAAGCCCTTATTTGATAAGAAATTGTAAGTATAGGCCCTAAATCGCCAAAAAAAAAAGTCAGGCCCCTTTTGGAGACCTCATACAAGACTTCAGGCCCTAAATTGTAATTAACCCTAAGTTGAATTGGGAGCATGGATTATTTAGTAATTAAAAAAATAAAAGCTAGTTGTTAGGAAATTCCCAAGGTACCCTCATCACATGGGCGTAATTTTCCTTTTGAATCTTCAGCTATATAGGTAAGCTGAGATATATGGGCAGCAGCTAATTAGAATTCTACTTTTGCCTTTCTTCTTCCTTTTAACTACCAATTTCTTGATTTCCTTATTTCACACTTGTGTATCAATTGAAAGTGTTAACAAGTTGGTACCAGAGCATCGATTCTCCGACCTGTGAGTATGGCGGAAGGAACTCGATGGAAGTCGTTGGATGAGATGTGTTGGGGAGATTCATTTCCTGATTGGCGGAAAAGTAATTGCCGTTTTTCAAAGTTTTGAAAGGTGTGAAGAGTTTTGTTTGGGATGACGAGTGTGATGCCGCTTTCGAGCAGATGAAAACTTATTTGGGGAAGCTGCCACTGTTGTGTAGCCCAATTGAGGGAAAAGAGCTATTTGTATATCTGGCGGCTTCAGATTTTGCAGTTGCCACAGTGTTGGTAAGGGAGGAAGGAGGTGTTCAGAGGCCGATATACTATGTGTCAAAGGCATTAAGCGACATTGAAGCAAGATACTTTAATGGCGAAAAGTTGGCGTATGCTTTGGTGGTTGCCGCGCGGAAACTAAGAGCTTATTTTGTCGCGCACACCATTGTCGTGTTGAGTGATGCTCCCTTGAGAAAAATTTTGCAACAGCCAGATGCCGCGGAAAGATTGCTGAAATGGTTTATTGAATTGACTGAGTTTGATTTAGATATGAATCTCGTCGGGCGATTAAGGCACATACATTGGCTGATTTCATTGTGGAAACGTCTTTTACGAGATCGCAGGCTGAGCTGTTAAGAAGAGGGCGGGGAAGAAAGCTGTACCCAGTTTGATTGAAGAAAAGGAAAGGCTGCCTGATTGTTGGATCTTGCATGTTGATGGCTCTTCTTCCAAAGATAAAGGTGGGGCGGGAATCACTGTGATCTCGCCTGATGAGGAAGATAAATGGAAAGCAGAGATGGCCGAGATGGCCAAGAAGATCAAAGAATTAGAAGCGGGAACCAAGCCATTGGCGAGAACCAGACACTACTAGAAACTGCACCTTTACCGACGGAAATTTTCGTCGGTAAAGCTGAAATTCCGTCGGTAATGCCCATTTAGCGACGGACAGAGTCCGTCGGATCCCGTCGGTAATTTCTGGTTGGTAATACCGACGGACGGACTGTCCGTCGGTAAAAGCATTTTACTGTCGGATACAATCCGTCGGTAAAGTTATTGCCGGAGAGATTACCGACGGAATAAACCGCCGGTAAATCTATTATCAGTTTTTAAAAAAATTTACTGACGGAAATTTCCGTCGGTAAATTGCACAGAATTTTAAATTTTTTTTTGCCACATTTAAACATTTAAAAAACCACCTGCAACCTCTTCAATCACCAAAATACCAACATTCAAATACAACTCAATTAAACATTCACTAAAAACATAAAAAATCAAATTCAACATTCATCAAATTCTCAAAACTAACATAAAAACTACTTAAATTTGATTACAATCCAAGATAGATGTACCTACAACCAAGATACATCTTGTAAGAAGGATTATTCAAGGGGGAGGGGAGAGCGATTGAAGATTTTGAGGAACCTTGCAGCCTCAATCTCGCTGTCAAACAATCCAAGATTGATGTACCTACAACCAAACATCCAAGAAAATATCAATGTTGGAAGACCAATGTGATGAAGATCAATAAAGGGATTTGTTTATGTTTTAATTCTAATTATTATTGTTATTTTTATTGTTATAGTCTTTTGATCTTTCATATTTCTAGTCAATCTTATCATCAAATAATTAATTTATAGTTTATCTACTTAGTAGTTTAGTATTCCTAGACTTGGAGGGATGTTCCAAGTTAAGTATAAATAGCCTTATAATGCAATTGTAATGAGGTAGTTTTGAAGAAGTTTTTGATAAGAAATTGAGAAGTGATTTTCTCTCTCAAAAGTTTTACCGGGTATTCATTGAATCAACGGTTCAACTTCGGTGTCTTTCATTATCCAGTGGGTGTGTTTGTTGTATGCGTGCACGAGTGTGCATCAGTTGGTATCAGAGTCAAAACCAGGGATTCTCGTCTTTCGATTGAGGTATTCATATATCAATATTTTTTCCTTATATTCAGATTAGAAAATTTCCAAAAAATAAATAAAAATATGTTTGATCTTTGTTGGCCGTTATTTGAATCTTCAAGCGTTGATGTTGATGTTCCTGTCGATTGGTCAAAATCGCCTGTTTTTGACGAATGTGATTGCGAAATTTGTCAACTAGTAACATCAGACTTGATTGGTGTAAAAACTGTTAGCTTCAGGTTTCTACAAGATGAATTGATTTGGAATTTTGAAGCCGTCAAAATTGTTAATCCTTATGATGATCCATTTGATCCATTTAATGTTTCCTCTACAAAGTCTTCTGCTGATTACATTATAAAATTGTTACTTCAAACGTATATTATGTCATATTGGACTGATTGGATGGAAGTTATTACTCAAGTTGGCAAATTTCAAGTTCGCCAAGGATTCGAGGATTTTTATATTCTAATATCAAGGTACGATGGAAGGATACTTATGTTACATGCTCTCTTTGTATTGCGACAAATTCAACTACAACTCATTGCAAATTCGAGGACGAATTTTTCGAAGCCGAGGAGAATGATGAAGATCAATAAAGGGATTTGTTTATGTTTTAATTCTAATTATTATTGTTATTTTTATTGTTATAGTCTTTTGATCTTTCATATTTCTAGTCAATCTTATCATCAAATAATTAATTTATAGTTTATCTACTTAGTAGTTTAGTATTCCTAGACTTGGAGGGATGTTCCAAGTTAAGTATAAATAGCCTTATAATGCAATTGTAATGAGGTAGTTTTGAAGAAGTTTTTGATAAGAAATTGAGAAGTGATTTTCTCTCTCAAAAGTTTTACCGGGTATTCATTGAATCAACGGTTCAACTTCGGTGTCTTTCATTATCCAGTGGGTGTGTTTGTTGTATGCGTGCACGAGTGTGCATCACAATGTTTACAAGGCCCCTGACCTGCAACACATGAACTTGAAGAAGATATCAGTTAGTGGTTCAGCAAAAGAAAGAGAAACTTCAATGCACATATTAAATAATATAGCCCCAAAATGAGTATGTGCATCCTCCAAATGCTTTCTTGCTTCAAGGTGATGATGCCTTCCAAATAGACATGAGATCACAACTCACAAAGCATATGTGAAGCTGATCCGGTAACAAGAGAATAATACAGGTTCAGCTATACCAAAAAGCAGATAGAATCGGGAGTTCAGAAATTAGGCAGTTAGTAGCTCAGAAATTGAAAGCATTAGAAAGCAACATAAACCGTCATAAAGCAATAAAAAACTTCCAGCAAATTTGTCATGGAAAAGAGGGGAAGGGGGAAGAGATGAAATCACATGCTGTATGGTCAGAAATAAAGACAAATACAAAAGTAAGCAGTCCCACAAAAGAGCCAAAAGGATTATGAAGTCTTGAACCAATACATCTGCCTCTTGCACGACGAACTGACTATAAGCGAACTCTCTGCAAATGTCATAACAGTACAGCAAGTTAAAGTTGTGAATCCCAAACTTCCAACAATAATTCATGCCAAGAGTAAGAAATCAGGTTGCCAAGTGCTCCAAGAAATCATGCCTGTCAAAGTATTGCAATACCATAACAAAGATGAAGAGATGAGAATGCAATGTAAAAATAATAATAATAGTATATGTAGAAAAATGAATATGTTAAAAGGGCATAAGTTCATGATTTTGGTTGAACATAAAAATTTGGAACTGTGGGAACTGGGAATAATGAAGAATGGATGGAAGTGCACGCTTCCACATAGGTAGTTACGTGCAGGTAGAAGGATGACCATTACTGCACATTAAAGCTTAGAGAAGCATACACAAGAAGGAAACAAGTAAACAACATCCCAAGCATAATGCAACATAACTGAATTTTATAAGAAGTTTAAATGATAGTAATATTTAAGATTCGTAAAGTAAAATTCAATTCAAGACCAATATGGTAAAGTTTCGCTAGAACATCGTAAATCACACATGCTTTCACGACCATTCAATAAATAACATAAGAAAGGACTAGACAAGTGCTATAATGGTTGTATGGAGTAAAGCCAACATGTAAAGCACTTCATCCACGCTTGATACAACATATCATACAGCTCTGATTGATTCACAGAAGAAGGATAGCCAATTTTAAATACTCTTGAGGTTTACAACAAAAAAATTACATATTTCTCCTCCTGTATATTAACAAATCTGAGCATATATAGTAGATAGAATGCATCATAACATTTTGTGTATGCATTATTGAGGCCTTTGAAGATTAATATTAAGATAAGACACTCACTTGCTTTATGCTTCCTTCTTAACACATAACATAGACACTCTACATTTTCACCTCAGATCCATAGTGCTTTCAATCTAGTTACTATCATTATCATATCTTAAGACCAGAGTACATTTAAACAGCTAATGCTAAGTATGTGATGAAGATGAATATAGTGATAAGTTTAGTTTTAGTTTTATTTATTTAATGTTATTTTCGGATTATTATTTAATTAGGGGATAAATCATGTTTAGAAGTAGATTTACTCAATATTATGATAAAATAATGGTTTATTAGGTTACCATATAGATTAGGTATATTTTTAGAAGTGTTTGACTTGTTTTCCAAGTCGTAGGAGTCATATAAAAATAGGGTTTTGTGTAATTCCGAAGATCAGTTGTTGATTAATAAAATTTGAGTGTTTACTCTTTAGTTTTCTCGAGCGAAAATTGACGGTTGATCGCTGAATTTCTCGAGCGAAATTCTGTGATTAATCTTTATCAAGTCTTCCGCTACGTCAGTTGGTATCAAAGCCTGTCGTTCGATTCAGGAAGAATGGTTCGAGGGCAGAAGAGATAAACTGTGGAAGCAATCTACGAGCGTGATGAGGCAGTTCTGGAGAAACGCATCGGATCCATCGTAGATCAACGTATGGAGTTGTTGATGGAACAGTTAACGGCCTGGATGACCGACTTGTTCAATCAACTGGCTCGGAGGAATCAGCCTAGACCTGGTGGCAGCGACGGACTGCGAGACTGGGCGGTGGATTCTGGTGGTGGTGATATTTCGTGGCCTTTCGTCGAATCGGCGACTACCGAAGTTTCCATCGATTGGTCAAAACCACCAATATACGATAGGTATGATTGTGAAAATTGTCAGTTTGATAGTGTCCTACCTTTTTCCGATACACCTTTTCCGCAATCTAAGATTGATTGGTTTCAGCCTTCGATTTATGATGAAGAGATTATTAGTCATCGATTCGTTGACCCGTTTGATATCCCTTATTCAAAGACATTTTCTTCTAGTTACATAAAGAATTTGTTACTTCATGAGTTTATTAGATTACATTGGACAGATTGGATGGAGGTTGTTACTCAAGTAAGCAAGTTTAAAGTCCGACAAGGTTGTAAAGGAAGATTTCACGTGTTCAAGTATTATTTCAATGAGAGGATCGTTCCAAATATTTTTTATGCAATGATCAAGATTCGACTACAACTTGCTGCAAATTCGAGGACGAATTTTTCGAAGCCGAGGAGAATGATGAAGATGAATATAGTGATAAGTTTAGTTTTAGTTTTATTTATTTAATGTTATTTTCGGATTATTATTTAATTAGGTGATAAATCATGTTTAGAAGTAGATTTACTCAATATTATGATAAAATAATAGTTTATTAGGTTACCATATAGATTAGGCATATTTTTAGAAGTGTTTGACTTGTTTTCTAAGTCGTAGGAGTCATATAAAAATAGGGTTTTGTGTAATTCCGAAAATTAGTTGTTGATTAATAAAATTTGAGTGTTTACTCTTCAGTTTTCTCGAGCGAAAATTGACGGTTGATCGCTGAATTTCTCGAGCGAAATTATGTGATTAATCTTTATCAAGTCTTCCGCTACGTAATGCTTCTAAAGGCCTCAAAAGGCCCGACGAAGCTTTCTATCCGTTTTTTCCTAGTTTTGGACATTTTCGTCTTTTGAACTGTTTTAGGGTTTTTTCAAATTAGGGTTGCAGCCGTCTTATTTATACCTTGTTTTAGGGTTTGAAACGCAGTTTTTTGACATTTTATGAATTGAATTCATTCTCTTTCAATTTTCTCGAGCGAAAATTGTTGATTGATTGTTGAGTTCCTCGAGCGGAAGATGAATATAGTGATAAGTTTAGTTTTAGTTTTATTTATTTAATGTTATTTTCGGATTATTATTTAATTAGGGGATAAATCATGTTTAGAAGTAGATTTACTCAATATTATGATAAAATAATGGTTTATTAGGTTACCATATAGATTAGGTATATTTTTAGAAGTGTTTGACTTGTTTTCCAAGTCGTAGGAGTCATATAAAAATAGGGTTTTGTGTAATTCCGAAGATCAGTTGTTGATTAATAAAATTTGAGTGTTTACTCTTTAGTTTTCTCGAGCGAAAATTGACGGTTGATCGCTGAATTTCTCGAGCGAAATTCTGTGATTAATCTTTATCAAGTCTTCCGCTACGTCAGTTGGTATCAGAGCTTGTCGTTCGATTCAGGAAGAATGGTTCGAGGGCAGAAGAGATAAACTGTGGAAGCAATCTACGAGCGTGATGAGGCAGTTCTGGAGAAACGCATCGGATCCATCGTAGATCAACGTATGGAGTTGTTGATGGAACAGTTAACGGCCCGGATGACCGACTTGTTCAATCAATCGGCTCGGAGGAATCACCTAGACACAGTGGCGGCGACGGTGCGAGGCGGGCGGTGGATTCTGGTGGTGGTGATATTTCGTGGCCTTTCGTCGAATCGGCGACTACCGAAGTTTCCATCGATTGGTCAAAACCACCAATATACGATAGGTATGATTGTGAAAATTGTCAGTTTGATAGTGTCCTACCTTTTTCCGATACACCTTTTCCGCAATCTAAGATTGATTGGTTTCAGCCTTCGATTTATGATGAAGAGATTATTAGTCATCGATTCGTTGACCCGTTTGATATCCCTTATTCAAAGACATTTTCTTCTAGTTACATAAAGAATTTGTTACTTCATGAGTTTATTAGATTACATTGGACAGATTGGATGGAGGTTGTTACTCAAGTAAGCAAGTTTAAAGTCCGACAAGGTTGTAAAGGAAGATTTCAAGTGTTCAAGTATCATTTCAATGAGAGGATCGTTACAAATATTTTTTATGCAATGATCAAGATTCGACTACAACATGCTGCAAATTCGAGGACGAATTTTTCGAAGCCGAGGAGAATGATGAAGATGAATATAGTGATAAGTTTAGTTTTAGTTTTATTTATTTAATGTTATTTTCGGATTATTATTTAATTAGGGGATAAATCATGTTTAGAAGTAGATTTACTCAATATTATGATAAAATAATGGTTTATTAGGTTACCATATAGATTAGGTATATTTTTAGAAGTGTTTGACTTGTTTTCCAAGTCGTAGGAGTCATATAAAAATAGGGTTTTGTGTAATTCCGAAGATCAGTTGTTGATTAATAAAATTTGAGTGTTTACTCTTTAGTTTTCTCGAGCGAAAATTGACGGTTGATCGCTGAATTTCTCGAGCGAAGTTCTGTGATTAATCTTTATCAAGTCTTCCGCTACGTCAGTACGTCATTCCTTACTAAAATGCAACTTGATAAGAAGAAAGAGGTTACCCTAAGATATGACGAAGGAGAATTGCTTCGAGTAGTATGGGCTATATAGCCCATAAAAATCAATATATGTTGCATTAGTAAACTAATCAAACAATGAGAAAGTCAAGAACACCATGATAATCAAACAACTGAAGAGATTTACTGAATTAGATATGCTTACCTTCCAAGCCGAACACAGTAACTACGTAAGCAAATCATTTCATCTCTCCCATGAACTTCTCATACTCTGTATCTGCACTGTTGGTGGTCGTCTCAGCAGAGGATGCAGGTGGAGGCACAGTAGGATTTGAAGCCCAGGGCACATTTCCGATTATCTGTGAATGGTCTACTGTTGACTGAGGCAAGGTAGTACTAGTAGATCAAAAAGTGTTACCAAATTAGTAGGGTAAATAGTTGCTTTGAAACATTTGTTTAGTCAAATAATCAGAGAAATTAAATAGAAAGCTCGATGGAGAAGGAACAATATACGGCCAGAGATAAGATGAAGAGTTGTTCATAAGTCAGGCGAAATGCTAAAAACATTGGTATTTATTGTATTTTTTTGAGTGCGGTAATGTATGAGAGAGAAATAATTAATGGGGTTACTTTTTGTACTTCCTTCATAAAGTTGTACTCCCTCCGTCCCAGTTTAAGGTTCTTACTTTTCTTTTGGTCCTTCCCAACTTAATGGGGTTACTTTTTGTACTTCCTTCATAAAGTTGACCTATTTTGCATTGGTTCATTAATAAGCACGGGGACGGAGGGAGTAGTGATAATTATAATTCTTAAAATTGGTGAAGACCCCTAAAACGACAAGTATTTTAGAGTGGAGGGAGTAATTAATAATTGGAATTCGTAAAGAAAAATACTATCGCACTTTAACAGCGAAAAACCATTAATCATACCTTCCCATCGTTCATTGTGTATCCTTAGAACCACGGTTGCAGATGTAGGAGTGTTCGAGTTGTCAGGAACTGTGGGATCATCTCTATATCCATCATATTGTCCGAGCACAACTTCTTCGTCTTTTATTGGAAGAACAGATTGAAGAACCTGAATTTCGTAGTTATGTCATTATCGAGTGAACTAAAGAATGATAAAGCTTGCGTTAATAACTTAATATACATATAAGAGGGATATTTAAATACATACCATTACTTTCTCATCTCGAACATGCTCCGGCTTTAGAGAAACACTAAACAGGCTTCTCCATGGCAACCAAGCAAATAACATGCATTTTTGACATTACATATTATAGCAACACCTCCAAGTACGAAAATGGCAAAACAGCCCTAAAACAATTGTAGAATATTTTCAAAAATCATATCTCCACAACAATCAGCTTTTGTGCTCAGCATCGACTGCAAGTATTATTTCTAAAATCAAATTACATCAATCAATAACTCAAGTACAGGTGGCAATTTTTCAGGCATGCGTTAAAGCCATTAATATTGTAAAAAACTGTTTTTTGTCACCTGCAATAGATGATTCTGAATGTCCTGAATGATTCTGCCATCAGAAAACGACAAGGATATCATTAAGTGCAAGCTTAATTATTATGTCTAAGAAATATTACACACATATAGAGCCCAAAAGGCAAAAAATCACGGTTCTCAGAGTAAAAATCTTTATAAATGAAAACTTTTCGTAATCAAATTTGAGTAATCACAGTAGCATACCCGTATTGATCAAAATATCCACCACGACCATCAGTTCCAAAATCTTCTCTAAACACAATCTGAAGGTTGAGAGAGAAAAGGAAAATAGGAGTAAATAAAAATAAGAATCTAAAATGGGAAAATTTATTAAAAAAAAAAAACTCAATGAAATTTAGGAGGGAATAAAAAGAAAACTGGTCTCACCTGTACGTTATCAATGTTATCGCGGTTCCAAAGTGGCAAGAAGAAACGGTTGGCAAAACAAAGTACAAGCTGTAAATTTTGAAATAAATTATAAGCCAGTACAAGAATATTTAGACAACTTAAAGGGAAATTTTCAGTACCATGTTTTGGACCAACTCTTTTCCCAAATACGGTAAATTTGACGCTCATCAAACAGTTCACTGATTCGGGAGCTCAGTTCCTCAGCTGAAGCTAAGTCTTTGCCAAATGGCTTCTCAACAACCACACAAATCCATCCACCAAGATCAGCTACAGATGTAAATTTATATTCCACAAGCCAGGAAAATAATAAACACATAAAATGACAGTGGATGTCAAGAAAAATAATAATGAAAACTTACATTTTTTAATAGAATAATTCTTTATCACTTTGCAGACAGGCGGGTATACTGATGGAGGAAGGGCAAGGTAGAAAAGTCTACTAGACGATCCTTTTGTACTGTTTTTAGACAGCTCATACTGAAATACTTGCGTCATCCAAATTTATAACTACGAGAGAAAAATAGAGTTAAAGGTACACTACTAGAATAAACAAATTTGGAGACTAAATTTGGAGACCAAAAGGATGGACGCAAAGTAGAGATCAAAAATTTTAAATGTTGCGACCAACAAATGGTTGCAAATAATTGGAGACCACTGTGTGGTCCCTATTTTGATATGGCGACCACCCATTTAATTGGAGACCATTGTGTGGTCCCTATTTTGACCACCCGTGGTTCCTATTTTGAGACCATGTGGCCCTCGTTCTTTATTGGTTGCAATAATTGGACCACTACGCTGGCTCTATTTGGAGACCACCATGTAGTCCCCGTTCTTTTAAATACCACAATAATGATTAATTATGGCCACTACGAGGGCCATTCACTATGTATCACTGTTCTTTTAAAAACTGTTTTTTTACATTACTTGAAGAAAATAGTTAACTTTTTAACAGATTTTGAAAAATCAATTAAATTTTTAACATTTTCTGTTAACTTGTATACTCTATATGCCCGCTTTTTTTTTTTTTTAAATAAATAACATTTTCTGAACAGATCCTAATACTGAACACATGTATTAAAAAATAAAAAATCCAAAAAATATTTTTGCAAATAAAATCAACATAATTGCAAATACATCAAACGTAAAATGGAAAGATCTGAGGAACTTAACAACATCAGAGTATTTTGAATGAACTTGCAACTGGAAAGAATGTCTGACCTGGAAAACAACAGATTCTCGAAAATTGAAGCGAAATTAGGGTTTCGATAACGGAGGAGCTTGGGCGAAGGAGGTGAGAGATGAAGCATCAGCAGATCTGCGAATCAAACGTAGAGGAATGAGTGAATACACATATTTGAACAGATTATACACAACTACAATCAAATTTCTCACCGTACTAGTAAGAAAGAAGAACCAACCTGATCGAAATGATATAATCAAGCGAAATTTCGCGTCAAATTGGAGAAATCCGTCCTTTCTTCGAATGACCAGGAAATCGAGGGAAGATTGGGGGAGTTTCGCTGTGTAAATCACGAAGGATTTCTTCGTCGTTCTTGTTCGCTGCCTCTTCTCTCTCTCCCCCAACGGAAATAAACCCTAAATACTTGATTTGAGAGAGTTGAGACTGCGATTAATTTCACAGGCGAGTTGAGGAGAACGAAATCGAAAGGATTGTGCGTGGAAATGGGTTTCACAGGAGGAGGAGAGAGAGAGAAAGAGAGAGAGAGAAATCGATTAGGTTTAGGAGCGAGGGACGGCCGCGCTGGGTTTAATTTATACCTCACTTACTGACGGATATTTCCGTCGGTAATCGTTAAATGTCCGTCTGTATTATTGACGGACGCGATCCGTCGGTAAAATTCCGTCGGTAATTGGCCAGTTTCTAGTAGTGAGGACCAGAGCCATAACTATAAACATAACTTTGGCTAGAATCCTAGTCATAAACATACAACATGCAACATATAGCATATAACATATAATATGCAGTATATAGAATATAACATATAATATGCGACATATAGAATATAACATATAATATGCGGCATATAACAATCATAACTTTGACAACAATAATAACAATAACCATAACTTTGACGATATCCTCATAAAATAGGGCCCCCTATAGACCTTACTTGGTTTTGGGCTGGATAAACATTTATCGGGCATAATATTTTATTATGGCAGCATCAAGGCCTCAATTATTGAAGTATCATAGAAAATCCTCATAATAATCAGGGGTAGGCCTCAATTATTGAAAGCAATGTCGGAATCCTGACAATTTTGTACCTAGGAAAGTCTCCATCATTTAGTAACTTTTTCCATTCGGCTTCGGTTCTCTCTCTTCCACCCGAACCCGAGAAGCCTGTAAGCATCACAATATCAAACACATTGCCAGTATCATCAAATGGACCGTCACCTCCTGGCTACAAAATTCTATCGGCAATGATAATTTTTCCACCTTCTGGGATTGCTTTACGACAATTTTTCATTATCTTTACACAATCTTCATCGCCCCAGTCATGCATGATCCACTACATCATAAATATATATATTACATAAGGTTATATATAGAAGCATTGGGATAAGGATACAATTAAGCAAGGGCGGAGCTTCATAGGGGCAAGAGGGGGCAGTTGCCCCTCCTTGACCTTTTTTTTTTCCAATTATTATTCCCTCCATTTCATCTAAAATTACACTTTAGTTTTGGACCTGAAGATTAAGTGTATGAATTTTATTGAATAAAGAAGTATTAAACAATTTCATTTAGAAAGTGTAGTTTTCATTTTAGAAAGTGTGATTTTCAACGAGCCATCAATGAGGTAAAGAGTGTAAGTTTTAGTGAGACGGAGAAGTATATGTAGAAGTAAAATATTATATATTTATGATTTTCTTTTAGCAGGTAAGATTTGTAGATGTTGAACATTTTGGTACTGTGCTGAATCGTATGAGAGACCAATTAATTTATTATTGTCGCTATTAAAGTAGGTATTTAACTATGTTTAAAGTTGTATTGTATAGGAGAAAAATAGCCAAAAAAAAAAAATTTGGGGTTCTTTCCTTTGCTCCCAAATTCCCCCCCCCCCTTCCTAACATTTCTGGCTCCGCCACTGCAATTAAGTTATGTTCATTTCACATATATGATTTCAATTCAGAAAGTCTAATAGTGACAACTCTGAAGAAATTTAGATTTCAATTTTTGCAACCCGATTACTAGTGTTACATTTTCTTTGCAATTTGGGCTCCGTTTGTTTGGGAAAAAAATGTTTTTCGAAAAACATTTTCCTCATTTTACGGTATTTGGTAAGCACAGAAAAATGGAGAAAATATTTTCCTCGCTTTTCTAAGTAAAACTAGTGCTTTATCCGTGCGTTAAACGCACTGGTAAAAAATTATTTCAAAGAAAGTATTTTAAAAAATTACTTGGGTATAAAATTATGAACATTTAATGTGGTGTTAATACAAATTGACCGGAATTGAAGCTTTATTTTCAATTTGTGTTAATTTGGTTTATTTTTTATTAAACTTAAAAAAATAGTTATAAATATGCATATTAATGAGTGTACTTTATTAAATGAAGGTATTCAATGACGCTATTTAATGAAAGCTTGAAAATGCATTAAGTCTCTATTTTGTCTGGATACAAGTTTTGGAGGGAAAATGAGTGAGCTCAAGTGCTCTATGCACTTGAGCCATTATATATATATATATATATATATATATATATATATATATATATATATATATATATATATATATATATATATATATATATATATATATATATATATATATATATATATATAGATTACTTATGATTTTCATAAGTAAAACATTTTCACGGGTATTATTGGCCGAGTTTGAGAAAAGATGCCGAAATGTATGTCAAGAAGTGCGAGAAATGTCAAAGATTTGGTAATATTCCCCGGCAGCCGGCTACAGAGCAGACCCCTATAGTGGCGACTTGGCCTTTCGACATGTGGGGGATTGACTTGATAGGACCTTTTCCGAAAGCCAAAGGTGGTTGTCAGCACGTGGTTGTCGCCGTGGATTACTTTACGAAATGGACAGAGGCAAAAGCTTTGGCGACAATTAGTGAGGACCAGGTGATTAAGTTTGTGCAAGAGAATGTTTGGTGCAGATATGGGTTGCCTAGAGCAATCATTTCAGATCATGGTACTCAATTTGGAAAGAAATTTTCAGCGGAATGTGCGAGGGTAAATGTTAAGCATTGGATGCCGGCGGTTTACAGGCCGCAATGTAATGGTCAGGCGGAGGCAGCAAACAAGCAAGTCATTGCCGCCCTACGCAAAAATTTGGAAGGAAGAGGTGGAGCTTGGTTGGCCCTTACTTATGGATCGGAGGCGATGGCGCCTGCCGCGATGGCGTTGCCGACTTACAGGTTGGCCTACTATGATGAAGCGAGAAATGGGCAGAGACGGTGTAATGATCTGGATTTGATTGACGAGAAGAGGCTGTACGCGAGAATGAAGATGATCAACTACAAGCAGAGGATGAAGGCCCAGCACGACAAGCGGGTTAATAAAAGATCTTTTAATGTCGGAGATTGGGTTCTAAGGAGCGTGGAGGCCATTGGGGCTAAGCTAGGGTACACTAAGCTGAATGAGAAGTGGGAAGGCCCGTTCCAGATATCAAAGGTTGTGCGAGAAGGGACGCATCGGTTGAGGAAGCAAGATGGGGAAGAGTAAAGAAATGCATGGAGTGTTGATCATCTCAAGCAGTTCTACCAGTGAATCCGCGGCGGCCTCGGATGTGTTTTGATTGTTTTCCCTAGATAGCAAAAGTTATATAACTTTTTCTTGTAATTTATTTATTTTGATTGACGCTTATGGATAAAGTTATGTAAAATTTGGTAGTCTGGTGGGATGTAATTTGTATATATGATAGAAAAGGTGGCGGGATGTTCTATCGACATATCTTGTAGCGTGAGTATATACTTGTAAAATTCTGACGAAGCTGTTTTTTGTTTCATGAATCGATGGATGCGAGGATCGAAGTAAAGATGGAAGAGGGACGCAAGTGAAGGTTGCCGCCAAGTAAAGATTGAAGAGGGAGGCAAGTGAAGGTTGCCGCCATGTAAAGATTGAAGATGGAGGCAAGTGAAGGTTGCCGCCAATGCCCGCCGGTTGGTCCCGGCACATTTCCCGCCGGTTGGTCCCGACACAATGCCTGTCGGTTGGTCCCGGCACAATTCCCGCCGGTTGGTCCCGGCACAATTCCCGCCGGTTGGTCCCGGCACAATGCCCGCTGGTTGGTCCCGGCACAATTCTCGCCGGTTGGTCCCAGCACAATTCCCGTCGGTTGGTCCCGACACAATGCCCGCCGGTTGGTCCCGACACAATTCCCGTCGGTTGGTCCAGACACAATGCCTGCCGGTTGGTCCCGGCACAATTCCCGCCGGTTGGTCCCGGCACAATGACCGCCGGTTGGTCCCGACACAATTCTCGACTGGGAAGGTTCCAGCGACATGCTAGCCGATTGATCCCGGCAAAACGGGTTGAAAAGTTTTGAAAAATCAGAATCACGACAAGGAGTGAGGTTGCCTAAAGACAAGCCTCACTATTTTTTGAAGGGAGTAGTATGTATACAGGTAAATTAAGTTAGAAGAGTCTTCGATAAGTCATCGAAGCAATATAAGGATGGCAACATGTTAAAGTTGAATTTTAAAAAGCAAATAATAGAAATCAAAGTAAAAGGACAAGCAAGAAAGTTAAAGTATTATATTGAGATCGCAAAATTACGACATTCAGGTAAGCAAGTAGCGATATACAAATGCGACAAATAAATAGAGTAAAGTAATTTCAAAAAGACCCATAGAAATTCGAAATGTTTTTGAAAAGTAATTTTTAAAGTCGCGCGAGATTTCACAAGTACGTATGGTAAATAGCTTGTGTCAAGATGCCATAAAGTCGAGGCAATGTGATAAAGTGAGAGTCATAGTAAAGGAGTAAGGCTGCCTAAAGACAAGCCTCACTCTTTGCGAGGGAGTAGTATGTATATAAATGAATTGGGCAAAGTAAATCTTTGATAAACTATCAAAGCAAAATAGTGACATGCTAAAAGTAGAAGTTAAAGCAAAAGTGCAGGAAGCAAAGTAACGGCAAATTGAGACAAAGCATAGAGATAAAATCGCAAAATGCGATACATAAAAAGATAGTCAGAACAACCATAAACCACATACTGTGATTTCCCAAAAAGTGAGTTTTTAATGTTAAGTCGCAAACCGCGACATCCAAAAGCGATAAGCAAAGAAGTTAAAAGACAGAAAAGTAAATTGTTTAGTACATACCCAAATTCAAATTCAAATAAAATATTGTTTTAGAGAGCAAGGTGTTTAAGAAGCGGGATCATCACGATTGTCGCTGGAGGTAGCTGGGGTATTTAGTGCGGCTTGAGCAGCTAGCGCGGCTTTGGCATCATCCTTGGCTTGCCTATGTGCTTTATCTTTCTCGCTGATAAGATCGGCCCAAAGAGTGAGGGCATCTGGGTTGGCCATAGTGGGAACCTTCCAGACAGGCTTCCCAAGAAGTTGATCTTCAGCGGCGAGCTCTACGAGTTCATCGTCCTCGTATGGTACCAGGCTATGACCCAAGCGACAAAAATCACTATAAAGGGTTTCAGATCCCCATTTAGCGATCAAGTCATGAGTAATAGCCGGTATGTCGCTGGATCTTGCCGCTGCGGCACGCATGCAATGGATAAGAGCTTTGTCGTATAATTTCATGGCGTCTACCTCAGCCTTGGCTTTATTTTCTATTATAGTGGCTTGAAGTAGGGCAATCGTGGTTTGGTTGTTGAGATCATTTTCTTTTGTGGCCGTGAGTTCTGCTGCCAAGAGCTTGTTTTGTTCCTCCAGTTTGAGTTTTTGGGTTTCCATATCGCGGCGAAGATCTTTCTCGGTCTGTTCAAATTTTGTTTTGTCCGCTTGAAGAGCAGCGACATATTCTTCCCGATCTTGAAACTTTTTCTTGTATTTCTCCTTTTCGGCGCGAGATCGCTTGAGCGCCTTTTCGTTGCTTTCCAGCTCGTTAGAGACGTTGCGACATCGGTTCCTTAAGCCATAGAGAATACTTGAAAGCTGTTGAGAATATCATAAAGGTTGGATTAATGAAAGCGAGAAGTGAAGTGAAGAAAAGGTGGCATAAATAAGACTTACGCCAGCAAGATGAAAGCCGGCATCATTTGCGGTATAATCTTCATTAAGATCCTCATATTCCCTAACCCGCTCTGGCACTCAAGAGCGCTGGATAATGCCGCCTCCTAGCATGTTGTAGTCCTGATCGGCTGAGCGAATATCCAAGTTGGGAAGTTCGGGCACGTCGCCGATCTCACAGCTGAGCTCCAGTAGGCTAGGAGCATCTGTGGGCATTTGAAAGTCGGGCATAAGCCATCTCGCGACCTGAGGTTCAGAGGGACCAGTGTCGGCGGAAAAAGGTCCTGTTTGTTCGGAGGTGGAGCCGTCAGTATGACGGGATCGCTTCAAGGGGAGGGAAGGAGGACTTAGGAGTTGTTCTGTGGAGTCAGTTGTCGCCACGACATCAGTGCCTGGGGGCTCTATTTCTTGATCTTGAAGGATCTCGATTTCAACATCCTCCTCATCCCTTAAGTTAAGACTAGTTCCCCGTGCTGGGGTTTTGGGTTTCCTTGGTTTGCGGGAAGGTTCAGCCACGGCTTTCCCAGCGGCTTTCTCTGCAGCGGCATTGACTTTCTCTTTGGCAATGGCGTCAGAGTCATCGCCATGGACTGAAATAGGAATTGCTTTCTCGGTGGTCTGGGACAATGCGGCTTGACGGGCATTAGCTAGCCGTTTGCGGCAGCCGTCCATGTTGGTAAGAGCATCTCGTCGTTGGGCCAGCGACATTGTTCTGAATTATGCGAGAATAAAAAGGAAAAGTTATTTAAGGCATTGAGTAAGGTAAACAAAGTAAAGTCTGAGGCGAGAATTCATACTGTATACTTCATACATAGCATTGCAACAGCGACCTTCTCGCTTGCAAGGTCCGCAGTCTGAACCAAAGCGATCTTTGGAGTGGGGGTCCCATCCGGGATAAGAGGGAGTGTGAACGATTGATATGCGGGATTCATCAGTTGGAAAAGAAAAGTCAGGGAAGCCGAATTCTCGCAGAAGGGAGGGGCTAGAAATAATTTCTCGCCATGAGAATAGGGCTATGCCAGTATCCGATGCATCGGCAAGAACTTTTAGAATCCGTTCTTTGAAGCGGGTATCGCCAGAAACCAAGGCCTTTTTAGTTTCAATTTTGGGGATGATCTCTCTCAAGTCGCTACCTGAGTGTGTCCACCCAACGCAAGAAGTAATAAACAGATGCTTGGATTGCCAGTTATGTACTTTTCCGGGAAGAGGAGTAAGGATCTTGGGTTTACGGTATTTAATAGATAGAGGTTTCTCGGTTACACCTTCTCGCTGAGAAACGGCGGTGTAACCTTCAAAAAGATGGACAAAAAGAGGAATAGAGGGTTCGTGTTTCAGGGCCCTACAAATGATGATATAGCTAGTCAGAATGCGGAAAGCATTGGGATGGAGGTCTACTATGGCAGCTTGGGCTTTGTGTAGAAAGGCACAAATAAACGGATCCAAGGGAAACCTAAGGCCGGCTTCCAATTGAGAGACATATGCGACAACCCCATCAGTTCGTTGTCGCATGACGGCTAGGTTCAAGTCTCCAGTGTAAGGCTCGATATGGTAAATATTATGGTTAATGCCGAATTTGATGTGCAAAGGAGTTTGGAAGTTAGTTGAAGAGGTACTGGCTTCTGCAACATTTGTTATAAGAAGTTGGTCAGAAGAAACCTGGGGTTGGGATGATGTCTCCGCGGAAAGAGTGTCCGAGACATCATGGCTGGATGTAGAATTGGTGGAAGACATGTCACTCCTCTCGCTGGAGCTGGAACGAACCTGTTTATAGAAGCGACGACTACGTAAATTGGGGGATGTGGGATAGTCAGAGTCAGAAAAATTATATTCAAAGCGGGAATGATAAAAAGCGCAAATGTGCGAGCATAACTCAAAAGTGGTATGGAAGGTTTGCATTGGTGCAGACTTGTGCAAAAAGCGGGGACCCCTAATTTCTAAGGCATCTAAAACGGTGACATCAGCGTCATGGCGCATAAGCATAGAGTTAAGGTCCTCGCGCGGGATCCTTGCCCACACCCCCATGTCAACCCTATAGTACCCCCCAGTTCTCGAACTTTACCCAAACCTAACGGTTCTAGTACAAGACTTAGTTCTCTCCATGGAGCGAGATAGTAAAGTTGGAACTAAAAAGCGAAAAGTAAGAAAGATGCGAGAAATCAAGCGTTTACCTGGAAAAATTTGAAGAAATCAACGGAGACGATGAGTTTGGCCGGATGTTGGCCGAAAACTTCAAGAATATGAGGAAAATGGTCAGAAATGCACCTGGGAAACCCTAAATCAAAGGCTTGCAACCGTAGACGTGAGTAGATCAAGGAAACAGTGAAAACAAACGGTGGAAAAGGTGAAATTGTGAAGGAAAAAGGGTTTTATCAAGAAATGGATCGCCGGAGAAACAGAGAGAATTCAAAGGTTGAGTAGCTGAAAAGTGAAGAATGGCAAACTTGGGTCTGGCCTTAGTGTTGTGGAGACGAAGGGGCGCTGTGGAGACGAAGGGGCGCTGGGGAATTTTCTAGAAATTAAATGGCATTCGAATTTGAAATTCCCCCCTTTTTTAATGTGGTTATTTATTAAGAGGCTCGAAAATCTAGACGGCGTACGGTTCTGACGAACCGTCTTGGCCCATCAACCCTGAGTCGACACGTGGCAGTGTAGGTGTCAAGTATCTCTTATCTCACCCCTTGAAGCGGGATGGCGAGATGGAGAATTTTAAGCGACCTATGGAATTTCTCGCCTGGATCATGAATAATCCAGGTCTCGAAATAGGGGGCTTCTGATGCGATAATGGAAAATAGGATTGGGCCTAAACAAGAGAATAGGTCCAACATGCCTTAATGGGTCTAGTATGTCTAAAAATAGGCCACGGGGTAGGCCCAGAAGCGGGAAATGTATTGCGGGATAAGGCGGCCTCGTATAGGCGGCATGTGAGAGTAAGCAGGTCAAGACGTGTACCTTAGGGGAAGGATTGTACTAACATAGTATGGCCAAGGGCGAGAATAGTGTTCTCGGCATGGTTGGAATTAGCGGCAATATGAGCATTGTCGCTAATTCAGTGATTGTCGCCTGGCGGCTTAGGCGACAGGTGATCCCGCATTATGGTGGGACTGTTCCACTGTAGAATGATTTGACAAGGTGAACAGTACAATCCCACTAACTTAGAAGTTGGTTGAGGACCCATGGTAGATGATTGACAAGTGTCCCCCATGTGCAAGGCACATGGGGGGCTTGGGAGTATAAGCAAGGGGAATAGTTCATTTGCATGGTATGTACTCTTTCTTTACTCTTCAAGCTTTCTCCCTCTAGTGCCTCCATTATCATTTTTCAAGCTTTGTGAATCAGTAACCTTACTCTCACGCCGGAGGGGTTTTGTCGGAGCCACCCCCGGCCTAGTTTACGTGCTTGCATGTGTGTAGGAAACAAACTGAAGGAAGAGCAGCCAGAGTGTCCTCAAAGTTCAGTTCCTGTGCAACACTACAAGAAAATGAGGATTTAGCTACAAATTTTTTAGCTACAAAAATATTTTGTAGTTCAAAGATTTGCATTAGCGATGAATTATTTATTCGTAGACAAATCTCTTTGTTTTTGCGACAATATTAGTTTTGTAGCCAAATGCTAGACTAAGAAAACAAAACAAAAATATTTGTCATTGAATGAATTGCTAAAATTTTGGTCCCAGGCAAATTTTTTGGCGCACTAAATTTCCCGCACTAGTTAAAATGTAAATAAGATTTGGCTACCAAAATATAAATCATTTGCTATGAAATTATTTCATAGCCAAAATCACCTTTAAAATCACCCATAACATTATGCTAAAATCATCCCTAAAATTTAAGAACATTCCATAATGCATATATTATAATTTATTTAATCAATATGTGGGGTTAGCTTATCAAATATAGAAGTGACATTAGCCTCCATCGATTTAAAACCTATTCCTTTTCCTTCCATGCGGCCAACATCCAACAGAGGTAACAACGACGATTGAGGTGAGGCGATTGAGAGAGACGATCCGGACGGTTTGAGAGTAGACAAAGACGTACCCTCTCAACCGGCCGCAACCCACATCAGCAGCAGCAATCGGCAGCAACCTAATTCCCAGGTACGCTCTCAATCGATTCAATGGGTATTATGATAAATCTCAATTCTATCTTCAATTTCAAATTTTCTGTTTGTTTTCGCGATTTTCTTGTACGAATCAACTTCGATTGCGAGTCCTGGAGGGTAATAATTGTTGTATTTGTGTGCTTGAAAAGTTGATTTTTACGTACTTGGTGAATTTATAGCTATATGCAAAGTTGTAATTTGTTTGAAGCTACCACCGTGGCGTTTGTGTGTGTTGTAATGATTTGCTTGCTCTGTTGGTTGCTGTATAATTCGTCACTTGTGGACAACCTTTTGCTTAATGCAGACAAGGTGTTTGTGTTTTTGCCTGAACCATGTTTATGCATACAATTGTTTCTCTTAACTGTCCAATTAAGGCCAAGAGATTTTTAGTTCCACTATTGTGAATTTACATTGTAGAGTACGAGAAAGTGTTAAATCAGGAAGAGCTTTACTGGTGTAAAAAATATCGCAATCAATGGTTGCAACAGGAGATAAAGAACACACGGTTCTTTTCTTTAGAATTTCTATTTCTTAGTTGAATGCCTAGTAGAATACAATTTCGTATTTTGAGGTGAAATGCCTAGAAAAAAGAAAAAATTGTGGTCAGGAAGGTTGCACCGCAATATTTTTATTGAGTGCGCTTGTTGATTCTCTTTCATCTATTGATCACAAACCTAGCTGCTATAGTGTGCATGATATGTGCACATAAGAATGATGTTACTGGCAATGGCATGGTTGATTCATTTTTTTAGTATCTCCTAGAGAAGCCAAATAGGTGGTGGTTTGGATGTGATCAGGCATGCAACCTTATGTGTGTTGATGATTATCTATTTTCAGTCCATGGATGACACGTGGCGAGTTCTTATTGCTGGTTCTGCTCTTGGGGATGTACCGACAATTTTAATGATAATTAGAGATATGTATTTTTTTGCCTTTATTATTTGGGGATGTACCGAAAATTTTAATGATAATTAATTATATTTTGATAACGTGTAGTATTTTGATAAATATAATATTTTCACATATATATTGTGTTTTCTTGGAGCAGCAATTAGATTAAAATCACATTTTGCAACACAATATTTCGTAGTAAAAAAGATGGCTACGCTATGAAAATATTTCGTTGCAAGACAGTAACATTCGGCGATGAAATTATTTTGTAGTAGAAGAATATATTTATAGCTATGAAAATGTTTCATAGCAAGACAGTAACATTCGGCGACGAAAATATTTTGTAGTATAAGAACGAATAATTTGGGACGAATTAATTCGTCGCTAAAAGAATTCATTTGGCTACGAAAAATACCCTTTAGCGACGATTTTATAGTTTGTCGCAGAAACTATTTGGAAACGAAATTTATTTTTCGTAGCTAAAAAATATACCTAAGACTACGAATATTATTTCGTCGCCAATACCCTTTAGCGACGTCGCATAGGCGACGAAAACAGTTTCGTCACCAATACTCTTCAGCTACGAAATCTTAACATTTTACTACAAATTTTTTTCGTAGCAAAATCTCAATTTTTTTTGTAGTGCAACCATAAATTTGGCATGGCAGCATCAAATGGGCAAGGAGCTTGCAGCAGCTCCTCCTGCCTGCGTGTGGCTGTCAATTGGCCATGTCTCTCATGTTGATGAGTGAATGGTTAAGATCAATTTGGTAAATATCAAACTCAATTTATGTCAAATTAATATCAATTATTGATTAAAAAATACATAATACAATCGCAGTAACTAACGCTGCGCCACTCCAAGGTAGGAGCGGTACCATGTCAATTTTCACCCCTAAAGTTTGATGAACATTAAAAATAAATTGAGTCGCTTTCTTTAAATTAATAGATGAAAGATATCTAATGATTCAATCATAAGTTAATTGGTCTACGGTCTAAATGATGCACTCGTGATGGGTAATTTAATTTAATTTAAGATCTTCACTTTACCATAAACTTGTTAAAACAAGATTACAATCCATATCCATCCATTCTAAATTTGAGCTTATTGAGTGAGCTCAATATCCTCTCTTTCTCTATCTTTGAGGATTAAAAAATTAGAATAGGGTAATAATAAAGTTAATTTGGTTTATAACATAACGTGTAATAATTTTGTTGGTGTTTTAATTACAGTGTGGCGAGTCAACTATCGATAAAATTATGCAACAAATAAAATATAATCGGTTCATTTTGTATCCATCATTTTATATACTTTTATTGTACCCCTTTATAATTGCAGCTTTCAAAAAAAAACATAGAGTCCATAAAATAAGTACTCCCTAGGTAATAAGTATCTTAGTTTAATTTTTTGTTAGTTAACTTATTAATCTAGCTAAGGCTTTGTACTTATTAAACTAGTTTAAGGATAGTATTTTTATTTGTTTATAAATTGCTCATATATTTTCAAATGATTTGGAATCATTGATGCGAAATTAATGATACAACAAGCGGTATTAAGGTGTCTATATCGCATTGTTTTTTAGCTCGATGAACAAAATGATGAAACACAAGAACTCCAAAGTTAATTTTGAAATGAATAAAAAAGAAAATCTCAAAAGATCAAAGAGAAATACATAACAAATTGCCTAACTCAGTTGGAATTATTAATCTATATCATATAACAAGTTGTTTAACAAAAAAAAAAAACAAAAAACAAGCCCAAAATATCTTGTTAAAAACTAATAAATGAATTTATCAGTTGTTTGATTAATTATCAATTATAAACAACTGATAAATGCATTTATTAATTATTATAACTGAAAAGACAAAAATAGATAGTTTTTTGTAATATCACAATTTAGATGTTTTTATTTTGTAAATACTATCTTTTTTAGGTAGTTTTTTTGTAAAAATTCCAATTATTTTTTACTAAACTCCATTTTTTTTCTAGTGTTAAGAAAAACATTTTTTTTTATAACTGATCCGTGAAGAGATTTGTGTGTAGTTTATTAAGTTGCTTCCAAAATTACCCTTGGATGATAAGAGTTGTTGTTGCGTGTAGATCAAGTAATTACTACTCATCCTCCGCTGCTGTTAATAAACACCAACTATACATACTCGTACATTTCAGATCGGATGTGTTATTAAGTTGAATTGGGAGCATGGATTATTTAGTAAATAAAAAAATAAAAGCTAGTTGTTAGGAAATTCCCAAGGTACCCTCATCACATCACATGGGCGTAATTTTCCTTTTGAATCTTCAGCTATATAGGTAAGCTGAGATATATGGGCAGCAACTAATTAGAATTCTACTTTTGCCTTTCTTCTTCCTTTTAACTGCCAATTTCTTGATTTCCTTATTTCACACTTGTGTATCAATCGAAAGTGTTAACAAGTTGGTACCAGAGCATCGATTCTCCGACCTGTGAGTATGGCGAAAGAAACTCGATGGAAGTCGTTGGATGAGATGTGTTGGGGAGATCCATTTCCAGATTGGCAGAAAAGTGCTTGCCGTTTTTCAAAGTTTTGAAAGGTGTAAAGTGTTTTGTTTATTTGGGGAAGCCGCCACTGTTGTGTAGCCCAGTTGAGGGAGAAGAGCTATTTGTGTATCTGGCGGTTTCAGATTTTGCAGTTGCCGCAGTGTTGGTAAGGGAGGAAGGAGGTGTTCAGAGGCCGATATACTATGTGCCAAAGGCATTAAGCGACATTGAAGCAAGACACTTTAATGCTGAAAAGTTGGCGTACGCTTTAGTGGTTGTCGCGCGGAAACTAAGAACTTATTTTGTCGCGCACACCATTGTCGTGTTGAGTGATGCTCCCTTGAGAAAATTTTTGCAACAGCCAGATGCCGCGGGAAGATTGCTGAAATGGTCTATTGAATTGACTGAGTTTGATTTAGTTATGAATCTCGCAGGGTGATTAAGGCACAGGCATTGGTTGATTTCATTGTGGAAACGTCTTTTACGAGATCGCAGGCTGAGCTGGTGGAAGACGCTGTTAAGAAGAGGGCGGGGAAGAAAGTTGTACCCAGTTTGATTGAAGAAAAGGAAAGGCCGCCTGATTATTGGATCTTGCATGTTGATGGCTCTTCTTCCAAAGATAAAGGTAGGGAGGGAATCACTGTGATCTCGCCTGATGAGGAAGATAAATGGAAAGCAGAGATGGCCGAGATGGCCACAGAAGGGGGACAGTCACAGGTATAATGAACCTTCAATCCCTTATAGAACACATCCATAATTGATTGAATTCCATTATACCCCTAAACCTCGTATAATATAAACACGTTCAAGCCACTACTAGAATATCTCTCATTACCAATGGACAAGAAGCAACGACCAATGCCGTCCCTAATTAGGGACCACTTTTATCAATTTAGGGACGACAATGTCGTTGGTAATAAAAAGTTTATTTAGGGACGACTTTGTCGTTGCTAATTATTATTGGTCGTTGCTAAAATTAAAAGGTGGAAAGAGAAAATTCAAATTAAGGACGACATTGTCGTCCCTGATTTTATGGAAATCTGTGTTGTCTTTTAGGGACGACATTGTCGTCCCTAATTTACAATGGTCGTTGCTAATATTTTCTCAACTTTTATATAATATTAAATTATTATTAATTATTAAAATAATAATTTAATTGTATAATATTTATTTATTTGTTTATTTATTTATTTATTAATTATTAAAATGGTCATTTAAACTTATACTAAATTAAATAATTATTAATTATGAAACTAATTCTTATTTGTATAATATTTAAATTTATATAATACTAAATTGAATATCAAACCAATTTATATATATAACAATATATTTTTAATTTATATATTAAATTTAATAATTAATAACTTATATAAGAATGAATCAAATAATTATTAATTATTGAACTTATCATATACTCCCTCCGTCCCATTACAAACCACAAATATTCCTTTTTGGGCGTCCCATTACAAATCACAAATTCACTATTTACTCCACTCATTCTCTCTCCTATCATTATTTTAATACTCACAACACTATTATACTTTACTATTCCCTCCACTCATTATCTCTCCTATTTTACTTTTACACTCACAACATTTATATCATTATTTTTTTCCTTAATCTACGCGTGAACAGTAAATTTCCTCTTTGTAATGGGACGGAGGGAGTATTTCGTTATATGATTTAGGGTTAATAGAACGTCTCTCTCTCTTCTTGATTCTTTACTCGCCCCAACTCTACCACAACCACCTTCCGCGCCATCCACTCCATCACAGCCACCGAGACCACCGCCTCCTTTTGAATTTTGAGGAAAGTCATAAAGATGAAAAACACTTTAAATGTCATTTAGAATGTAGAAAAAAATTAAAAAACAATTAACGAGGTAGCCGTATACCATTTTCACAAGATCGGGACACATAAAACCCTAAAAACCCTAAATAATGCCACATATTTGTAACTCAATTTTCATTTGGATTTTGAGGAAATCCATAGAGATGAAAAACACTTTAAATTTCATTTAGAATGTAGAAAAAAATTAAAAAAAAAATAAACGAGGTAGCCGTATACCATTTTCACAAGATCGGGACACATTCCTTAAAACCCTAAATAATGGCACATATTTGTAACTCAATTTCCATTTGGATTTTGAGGAAAGTCATAAAGATGAAAAACACTTTAAATGTCATTTAGAATGTAGAAAAAAATTAAAAAAAAAATAAACCAGGTAGCCGTATACCATTTTCACAAGATCGGGACACATTCCTTAAAACCCTAAATAATGGCACATATTTGTAACTCAATTTCCATTTGGATTTTGAGGAAAGTCATAAAGATGAAAAACACTTTAAATGTCATTTAGAATGTAGAAAAAATTAAAAAAAAATTAACGAGGTAGCCGTATACCATTTTCACAAGATCGGGACACATAAAACCCTAAAAACCCTAAATAATGCCACATATTTGTAACTCAATTTCCATTTGGATTTTGAGGAAAGCCATAGAGATGAAAAACACTTTAAATGTCATTTAGAATGTAGAAAAAAAAACGAGGTAGCCTTATACCATTTTCACAAGATCGGGACACATTACCTTAAAACCCTAAATAATGGCACATATTTGTAACTCAATTTTCATTTGGATTTTGTGGAAAGTCATGAAGATGAAAAATACTTTAAATGTCATTTAGAATGTAGAAAAAAATTAAAAAAAAAATAAACGAGGTAGCCGTATACCATTTTCACAAGATCGGGACACATAAAACTCTAAAAACCCTAAATAATGGCACATATTTGTAACTCAATTTTCATTTGGATTTTGAGGAAAGTCATAGATATGAAAAACACTTTAAATGTCATTTAGAATGTAGAAAAAAATTAAAAAAAAATAAACGAGGTAGCCGTATACCATTTTGACAATAACATCATTATTAGTCTTATTATTAAATATTATTACTAATTACTATTTTGTTTAAAGATTAATTTATTGTTATTGTTAATAAGTATTTTTTTATAATTTAAAATATTTTTTCCTATTCAATAACAAATAATAAAAATTTCTAATATTATTAATATTATTATTAATATTATTACTGATTATATAAACAATATTAATATTAATTAATTAATTAATTAATTAATTATATAATTAATAATTTATTAATAAATATTATTAATAATAAATATTATTATTCTCAATATTAAACATAAATATTTTAGTTATGTATAATATAGTGTGAAATAAATATAAGTACGTGATGTGACATTGTTTGATTGAATTTTAAAATTTCACGCGGATTATGGGTCAAGGCAAAATCCGACCATTCAATACATTTAATCAAACGGCCCACAATATTCCAAACAAACACAATCCCTCCCTCTCCCTATTTCTCTCTCTCTCTCTCTCACTCCTCTCTTTAATTTCATTTACAACGCCCGGAAAAGTGGAACCACCATTTTCTCTCTCTCTGATTTCCTAGCTCCCTCACCGTCCCTTCAGCCTCCGCCGTCGCCGGAGCAGCTACTGATACCTTCGCCCTCCGTCTCTCCCCAGCTACTCCAATCCTCCTTCCTCCGTCTGCGCCTCCCCTTCTCTTTTCTCTGCCGCATCGCCGCCACCACAGCACCCCTTCTCTCCGCCGTCTTCTGCCACCACTGTCACTCTCGAATCCCTTCTGCAGTCATGGGGTACCGGTCGTGCCGTCTCTCGTATCCCCCGTGTTCCCGGTGGTGGTACCCACCGTGTCGGACAGGGAGCTTACGGTAACATGTGTCGTTGTGGACGCATGTTTGCTCCGACTAAGATCTGGCGCCGCTGGCATAGGAGGATTAATGTTAACCAGAGGCGATATGCCGTCGCCTCTGTTATTGCTGCCTCTGCCGTTTTTAAGATCTAGAATTTCTCCCTCTAGATTTGGGTTTGATTTTTCAGATTTAATTTTATTTTCTAGATCTGAGTGTATGTATGTTTCTATGAATGGTGTGATTGTATATGATGGGTATATATCTGGTTGGTGTTGGTGTTGGTGTTGGTGTTGGTGTTGTTGTTGTTGGTGGTGGTGGATGGATAGTGGTGGAGGAAAGTGTAACTTTTGAAATATATATTTTAAAAGATCAATAATCATAATAATTCCTATTAATGACAATTTTTTTTATTTTTATTTGATATATATTTTTAAACTCAGCAATTCAAATAATTGATTTTATTATTATTATTATTATTATTATTATTATTATTATTATTATTATTATTATTATTATTATTATTATTATTATTATTATTATTATTATTATTATAATACTTTATTATGAAAATAATTGTTTTTTTTTTTAAATTGAAAGATTATATTAAGGACGACAATGTCGTCCTTAAAGTGTAAAATACCAACTAAAAAGTCGTTCCTCATTTTTGGTCCCTAATTTAGGGACGACATTGTCGTCCTTAAAATCATACCATTCAGCAACGACATTTCTAATTTTAGGACGACTTTGTCGTCCTTAATTAGGGACGACCAAGGGTGGTCCGCTTCAAGCTGATCGAGCATTTACGGCACTGACTCAAAGCCGTTCTCCTAATATTGCATTTAGGGACGACTTTTGCAATTTAAGGACGGATTTGGCCGTTGGTAATTCATTTTTTTCTAGTAGTGAGCACATAATAGTTACTTGAAATAAAATCCACCAAAGGGATAATAATATAACAACATGGTAATGTATACTCATGTTAATTCAATACCATAGTGCAACATTCATTTAATACACTATGCATAATACCATCAATGAATATGAATTCAAGTAAGGTACAATATAACCAATAAATCCACACTTGGGATACAATATAACAACATGCCAAATAATCCACACTTGGGATACAATAGGACAACATGCCAAATAATCCACACTTGGGATATAATATAACAACATGCCAAATAATTCACACTTGGGATAACAATGCCACAATGTGATAAGTACACATTTCCAACTAGCGCAATAGTGTAACCTATAGCTTCTACACTATTCAAACTAACCACCAAGGATATGGAAGCAAGTAAGGTCACCATGTACCATAAACCATTCCTACGTATTCATTACACAACCTTGAATAACCTTAATAAAAGTTCAAGATCTAATTCCCAACTTTGAACCACTTTGGTGAAGTTACAAATCAAGCTTATCAACCATTTTCTGGACAATATTTAAACTACTTCCACAATTCCATTTTGACCAAATAAGACATCATGGTGTAGTCAAAGTATTCTACTTTAATCTAAGTTAAAGTGGTTTCATATTGGTTCTAGTTTGAATAGGTTTAAACAGCTCTAAAACTGGTTCAGTGTTGACAGAGCATGGCACGACTCGTGCTCCAGGGCACGACTCGTGGGCATTTGAATCCCACCAAAATCAGTCGTCCCTAAAAGGCCACGACTCGTTTATCCTACAGGGCACGACTCGTGCCTTAAGGCACGACTCGTGCTCCTTCAGCTCCAATTCAATCAGCAAGGGTGACAATTATATCATGAGTCGTTTACACGAATTGGCCATGGGCACGACTCGTGCCAAGGGGCACGACTCGTGCCACGGCCAAAATCAGACATCAGCAGCAGGTCTTCAGCAATAGCCCAAGAAACCAAATAACCAAACCAAATCTCTGTTTTAAGGACATCAAAAGGTTTACTAATTCCACCAAAACTTATACCAAATCATTCCACTCAATTAAGATAGATCCAATCCCCTTACTACTTAGTTATTTTACTCATTACACTACCACATTTCATGTTTAATATTCCTACTTCAACTTAAACCATACCCTCTTACTCTTTAACAATTTTCATTAGAATCAATAACATCCCAAAACCATTATGCCACTTAGAACAACCATTCTACTTCTATCCAATACATCCCAACACTAACCAAAACCTTTTAGTACCAAAACTTTATTTCATTTTAACATGCAACCATTTCTTGTAAACCATTAACACCATAACACATTACTAACCATTTTCTTCACTTTCTAATTCTAGTAAATTAGCTAAAACCCACATTCAATATTTACTCTTAAACCATTAACATTGACAATTACTCTATACCATTCTTCTTTCAACTTAGATCACCATTTTACAACCAAAAATCAATTCAACCTTGACTAAACCATTTCAACTCAATTAACATTATTCAAAACACCAAAAATTCTTTTCTTTCAATAAGAGATTCAATAACACATAAAGTGAGTAATTATTAGAAGGAAGTCATAATAACTTACAAAATTGATGTGAAACGAAACATTTATTTTCTGGGCTTGATGCGCTCCCCTCGCCGCCACGTACAAGAAAGTACAAACGGATCTTCAAAGGGAAGGGAATTGAATTTATTATGAATTTTGGAAGGGAAGGTTCATGGATGGGTTTCCATGGAGATTTTGGGGAGGTTAAAGGAGAAGATGAAGATGATGGAATGGGGAGGTATGGGAGGTATGGTTCATCTTTGACTAATTTAAAGGGGCAATAATTCCACTTTTCATTTAAGTCCCCCAAAGTTTAAGACAAAGCAACTACCACCTACACTTACAAATCTTTACACAACACACCTTGACCACCCATAATATTTTATTTATTTTCAATTATTATAATTTCACCCTAACACTTTATCTTATTTCCATTTAGACCCTTTATCATTAAAGTTAATTCATTTTCATTCTTACTTCACATAAACAATTAAGGACATAAAACGAGCACATAAAGTTCACAATTAATATAAAATGCATATAATAGGAGGCTAAACTAGTGCCTAGGGTTAGGGTCGTTACAGTGATGCCGCTTTCGAGCAGATGAAAACTTATTTGGGGAAGTCGCCACTGTTGTGTAGCCCAGTTGAGGGAGAACAGCTATTTGTATATCTGACGGCTTCAAATTTTGAAGTTGCCACAGTGTTGGTAAGGGAGGAAGGAGGTGTTCAGAGGCCGATATACTATGGGCCAAAGGCATTAAGCGACATTGAAGCAAGATACTTTAATGCCGAAAAGTTGGCGTACGCTTTGGTGGTTGCCGCGCGGAAACTAAGAGCTTATTTTGTCGCGCACACCATTGTCGTGTTGAGTGATGCTCCCTTGAGAAAAATTTTGCAACAGCCAGATGCCGCGGGAAGATTGCTGAAATGGTCTATTGAATTGACTGAGTTTGATTTAGATATGAATCTCGCGGGGCGATTAAGGCACATGCATTAGCTGATTTCATTGTGGAAACGTCTTTTACGAGATCGCAGGCTGAGCTGGTGGAAGACGCTGTTAAGAAGAGGGCGGGGAAGAAAGTTGTACCCAGTTTGATTGAAGAAAAGGAAAGGCCGCCTGATTGTTGGATCTTGCATGTTGATGGCTCTTCTTCCAAAGATAAAGGTGGGGCGGGAATCACTGTGATCTCGCCTGGTGAGGAAGATAAATGGAAAGCAGAGATGGCCGAGATGGCCAAGAAGATCAAAGAATTATAAGCGGGAACCAAGCCATTGGCGAGAATCAGGACTAGAGCCATAACTATAAACATAACTTTGGCTAGAGTCCTAGTCATAAACATACAACATGCAGCATATAGCATATAACATATAACATGCGGCATATAGAATATAACATATAATATGCGGCATATAGAATATAACATATAATATGCGGCATATAACAATCATAACTTTGACAACTATCATAACAACCACCATAACTTTGACGATATCCTCATAAAATAGGGCCCCCTATAGACCGTACTTGGTTTTGGGCCGGACAAACATTTATCGAGCATAATATTTTGTTATGGCAGCATCAAGGCCTCAATTATTGAAGTATCATAGAAAATCCTCATAATAATCAGGGGTAGGCCTCAATTATTGAAAGCAATGTCGGAATCCTGACAATTTTGTACCTAGGAAAGTCTCCATCATTTAGTAACTTTTTCCATTCGGCTTCGGTTCTCTCTCTTCCACCCGAACCCGAGAAGGCTGTAAGCATCAAAATATCAAACACATTGCCAGTATCATCAAATGGACCGTCACCTCCTGGCTGCAAAATTATATCGGCAATGATAATTTTTCCACCTTCTGGGATTGCTTTACGACAATTTTTCATTATCTTTACACAATCTTCATCGCCCCAGTCATGCATGATACACTACATCATAAATATATAGATTACATAAGGTTATATATAGTAGCATTGGATTTAAGGATACAATTAAGCAAGGGTGGAGCTACATAGGGGCAAGAGGTGGCAGTTGCCCCTCCTTGACCTTTTTTTTTTTTTTTTTCAATCGTGTTTTTTAAATTATAATTCCCTCCATTTCATCTAAAATTATACTTTAGTTTTGGACCTGAAGATTAAGTGTATGAATTTTATTGAATAAAGAAGTATTAAAACAATTTCATTTAGAAAGTGTAGTTTTCATTTTAGAAAGTGTGATTTTTAACGAGACACCAATGAGGTAAAGAGTGTAAGTTTTAGTGAGACGGAGAAGTATATGTAGAAGTAAAATATTTTATATTTATGATTTTCTTTTAGCAGGTAAGATTTGTAGATGTTGAACATTTTGGTACTGTGCTGAATCGTATGAGAGACCAATTAATTTATTATTGTCGCTATTAAAGTAGGTATTTAACTATGTCTAAAGTTGTATTGTATAGGAGAAAAATAGCCAAAAAAAATTCGGGGTTCTTTCCTTTGCTCCCAATTTTTTGCCCCCCCCCCTTCCTAACATTTCTGGCTCCGCCACTGCAATTAAGTTATGTTCATTTCACATATATGATTTCAATTCAGAAAGTCTAATAGTGACAACTCTGAAGAAATTTAGATTTCAATTTTTGCAACCCGATTACTAGTGTTACATTTTCTTTGCAATTTGGGCTCCGTTTGTTTGGGGAAAAAATGTTTTCCGAAAAAAGTTTTCCTCATTTTACGGTATTTGGTAAGCACAGAAAAATGGAGAAAATGTTTTCCTCGCTTTTCTAAGTAAAACTAGTGCTTTATCCGTGCGTTAGGTAAAAAATTATTTCGAAGAAAGTATTTTTAAAAATTACTAGGGTATAAAATTATGAACATTTAATGTGGTGTTAATACAAATTGACCGGAATTGAAGCTTCATTTTCAATTTGTGTTAATTTGGTTTATTTTTTATTAAACTTAAAAAATAGTTATAAATATGCATATTAATGAGTGTGTTGGGATAGAAGACCAACCAAGGGAGGATTTCTCAAGGAATATGAGGCGGGCGCCTGGGGATGGCGAGGCGGGCGCCTCGCGTCCAGTTGTTGGCGTTGGCGCAGGAAGCTTGAGGCGGGCGCTTGACTCATGGCTTGGCGGGCGCCTCAAAGGCCGAGAGAGAGGCGAGATTTGGATCAATTCCGGGCGGCCGCATGACTGCCTTGAGGCGTGCGCCTCAAGGTCTGACCGAGGGGAGTTGTTTTGACGGGCCTTTTATTTTCCTGGGCTTAGCTAGGGTTTGGTTTTTATTTCCGGGGCACATATATAAAGCAATGTTCCGCCCCTTTATTCATTGTAACACATATTTTACATTCATAGTGCAAGATCCTGGCTTGGTAGTGCCCCCAGACGTAGCCAATCAATTTGGTGAACTGGGTTAACAATTTCTTGTGTTCTTTTCTGTTTTTCATTGATTTCTTGTGCTTGGTTTGTGTGCGATTATTATTCTTGTAGGTTTGCTTGGGTGTGGAGGGCCATATTCACAACAACTGGTATCAGAGCTCTTGGTTTAGGATCAAGGGAGTTGTTTCAAGCAATCAAGAATGGGCAAGGACAAACAGGCGGTGGAGAAATTCGATGGGTCTGACTACGGATATTGGAGGATGCAGATCGAGGATCTCTTGTACAACAAGGATCTCTACAAGCCTCGAAGGGTGTCAAACCTAAGATGAAGATCGGGAAGAATGGGAACTCATGGATCGGAAGGCTTTAGGGGTGGTTAGATCTACTTTGTCAAAGTGGATCGCGAAGACTACCAGAAGGCTACAACCACCAAGGAGCTATTGGATTATCTTACTGAGAGATTTGAAACTCCGTCTGCTGCAAATAAGGTTGATTTGAT
This sequence comes from Adenophora triphylla var. japonica, assembly GCA_022495995.1. Taxonomy (NCBI): domain Eukaryota; kingdom Viridiplantae; phylum Streptophyta; class Magnoliopsida; order Asterales; family Campanulaceae; genus Adenophora; species Adenophora triphylla. The sequence goes on from JAFEMH010006079.1 coordinate 48,794, forward strand.
ACGCAAGATGGGTAGTCTCAAGATGCAAGAGGGAGGATCCTTGGCTAAGCACATCGATGAATTTATGGATGTCATAGATTCATTGATAGCGGTGGAGATCAAGTTCGATGACGAGGTTCATGCATGCTTGTTGCTAGCTTCTTTACCGGCAAGTTGGAGCGGAACGGTGACTGCAATCAACGCTTCAGCAGGTAAGAAAAAATTGAAATATGATGATGTTAAAGACTTTCTTTTAGGTGAGGAAAATCGCATGAAGAAGTTGGGGACATCAAGTACTTCGGGTGCGGCTTTAGCTACTACTAGTAGGGGGAAGCCGGGTACTAGCAAACAAGGGAGAACCGAATCAAGGGAGAACGGAGTGAGTGGTAAGGGCAGAGCTGATGAGACCAAGGATAAACCGAAGGTTGCGAAGGGATCTGTTCAGTGCTATTATTGTAAGGAGTTGGGACACTTTAAGAGGGATTGTCCAAATCGTAAGGGCAATCAGGCGAATGTGGCAGTTGAAGGTGACGATGTACTGGTTCTTAGTGTCAGTAGTGCACTAGAATCATGGGTGCTGGATTCGGGGGCATCATTCCACTCTTGCGGGCATAAGGAAGAGATGGATAATTACACTTCCGGTGATTTCGGGAAGGTCTATCTAGCTGATGGCGAGCCTTTGGAAATCAAGGGGAAGGGGGATGTCGAGATAGGAGCATCGGACGGAAGGTTCTACATCCGAACGGGGTCGCACATTCCTGTTTGAAAAGAACCTACTTTCGGTTGGGCGGTTGGACGAAGAAGGTTACAAGGTGACTTTCTGCTGGGAGGAACCTGGGTTATTACCAAGGAGGATTGTGAGATCGCTCGGGGTAACAAGGAGGGTACTTTGTATTTGGCGAACAACACCAAGGATAGTATTGCGGTGGCAGCAGCCAAGGGTGATACTGATTTGTGGCACTGTCGATTGGGTCACATGAGTGAGACAGGGATGAAGGTTCTTTGTTCCAAGGGTCTACTACCGGGTTTGAAGACAGTCAACGTGGGGATCTGCGAAGATTGTATGTTTGGCAAACAAGGGAGGAATAATTTCTCGAGGACAGGTAGGGGATTGAGGGAAGCAAAGTTGGAACTGGTTCACACGGACTTGTGGGGGCCATCTCCGGTTACATCTCTGGGTGGTGCGTCATATTACATGACTTTTATTGATGATTCTACAAGGAAGGTCTGGGTCTATTTCTTGAAGGGGAAAGATGAGGCTTTCGAGGTGTTCAAGAAGTGGAAGGCTTTGGTGGAGAATCAAACGGGACTTAAGCTTAAGTGCTTGAGATCTGATAATGGTGGGGAGTATGAGCTCGGGGAGTTTAGGGAATATTGTGCTGCGAATGGCATTCGTATGGAGAAGACTCCAAAGAAGACTCCACAACTCAACGGGGTAGCAGAGAGGATGAACAGAACATTGAACGAGCGGGCTAGAAGTATGAGATTGAAGTGTGGACTTCCGAAGACGTTCGGGCATATGCAGTTGACACGGCAGCCTTTCTTGATCAATAGGGGACCGTCGGTTCCATTGGGAATGGAATTCCAGAGGAAGCTTGGAGTGGCAAGCGTGTAAATCTGTCCTTTCTTCGCGTATTTGGCTGCGTTTCTTATGTTCATATTGACTCTGCTGAAAGAACTAAATTAGATGCTAAATCTGTTAAGTGTACGTTTATTGGGTATGGCGGGGATGACTTCGGGTATAAATTTTGGGATGATAAAAACCATAAGGTTATTCGTAGTCGAGATGTGGTATTCAATGAACAGTTTTGTACAAGGATAGAAAGGGGGCATCTCGATGACACTAGTTTGGAACCGGAGGTTGTAGAGGTTGATATTCCGCACTCGGGTGGGAGCAGATAGCTCATGTTGACCATGGTCGGGAGGTCATTGAAGATGAACCACATACTCCGTAACCGCATATTCCGCCGCGTAGATCCAACAGACATTGCGTGGATCACCCGATGTATACTCCTTCGAATTATTATTTGTTGTTGATGAGATAATGGGGAACCGGAATGTTATGCGGAGGCGATTCGTAGTGTGCTTTGTGACAAGTGGAAAGCTGCGATGGATGATGAGATGGTCTCATTGAAGGCTAACAAAACTTGGGAGTTGACTAAACTACCTAAGGGGAAGAAGGCGCCGCATAACAAATGGGTTTACAGGATCAAGGAGGAAGCAGACGGTAGCAAGCGTTACAAGGCAAGACCGGTTGTTAAAGGGTTTCAAGCAGAAGTATGGTATTGACTACACCGAAGTGTTCACTCCGGTTGTGAAGATGACCACTATCGAATGGTTCGGGGATAGTAGTGGCGGATGACTTGCCGCTAGAACAGATGGATGTGAAGACCGCCTTTCTTCATGGGGATTTGGAGGAGGAGATCTACATGGCACAACCGTGAGGGTTACTTGTCTAAGGGTAATGAGGAGCTAGTTTGCAGATTGACTAAGAGCTTGTATGGCCTTAAACAAGCTCCTAGGCAAGGGTACAGAAGTTTGACTGATTCATGCACCGACATTGATTTTATCGATGTGAGGCGGATCATTGTTGCTACTTCAAGAACACGGACAACGGGTATATTATCTTGCCGTTATATGTGGACGACATGTTAATAGCGGGCTCTAGCAAAGAGAGAGGTAAACAAAGTTGAAGACTCGGTTGTCGAACGGTTCGAGATGAAGGATTTGGGAGAGGCAAGGAAAATCTTAGGCATGCGGATTGACCGGAATAGGGAGTCGGGTAGATTGGTTCTTTCGCAAAGCGTAATATGTTGAGAAAGTCTTGGCAAGATTTTGTATGGAAGGGGCAAAACCAACGGGGACACCATTGGGTTTGCATTTCAAGTTATCCGAGAAAGACTCGCCTAGGGACAAGGAAGAGCGTGACAAGATGGAGAGAACTCCATATGCTTCAGCATGGGAGTCTCATGTATGCAATGGCGTGTACAAGGCCTGACATTGCACATGCGGTGGGAGTTGTCACCGGTTCATGGGCAATCCAGAAAGCAACATTGGGAAGCGGTTAAGTGGATCCTACGATACTTGAAGCGGTACCGCCGGTAAGGCTCTATGTTTTTCAAGCAAGGAAGTGGTGTTAGCGGGTAATGTTGATGCGGACTTGGCATCAAGTGATCTTGATAAAAGAAGGAGTACTACGGGCTATGTGTTTACATTGGGTGGTACAGCTATTTCTTGGGCTTCTAAGTTACAAAAGATCGTGGCTCGCCGACCGCAGGCGTAATATGTGGCAATGACTAAGCAAGTAAAGAGATGGTTTGGCCGCGTAACTTCTTGGGTGAACTTGGGAAGACGCGAAGTGGTAATATTCTCTACAAAGGATGCGAGTGCAATTCACTTGGCAAAGAATCCGGCGTTTCATTCAAGGACGAAGCATATTGAATTAAGGTTTCACTATATCCGGCATCTCTTGGAGAAGAAGACTTTGTGGCTTGAGAAGATATTGGGATCGGAAAATCCGGCTGACATGTTGACAAAGGTTGTGAACCTTGAGAAATTGAAGCTGTGCAAAGCTTCAATTGGGCTTGAAGAATGAGAGAGGAGGATGGCACTACCATGATCGAGGTGAGCACTAGGAGGACACCAAGGATGAGTTGAAGAACGGATACGGGGCTTGTATATGTGGTTGATCTCTAGGTGGGAGATTGTTGGGATAGAAGACCAACCAAGGGAGGATTTCTCAAGGAATATGAGGCGGGCGCCTGGGGATGGCGAGGCGGGCGCCTCGCGTCCAAATTGTTGGCGTTGGCGCAGGAAGCTTGAGGCGGGCGCTTGACTCCTGGCTTGGCGGGCGCCTCAAAGGCCGAGAGAGAGGCGAGATTTGGATCAATTCCGGGCGGCCGCATGACTGCCTTGAGGCGTGCGCCTCAAGGTCTGACCGAGGGGAGTTGTTTTGACGGGCCTTTTATTTTCCTGGGCTTAGCTAGGGTTTGGTTTTTATTTCCGGGGCACATATATAAAGCAATGTTCCGCCCCTTTATTCATTGTAACACATATTTTACATTCATAGTGCAAGATCCTGGCTTGGTAGTGCCCCCAGACGTAGCCAATCAATTTGGTGAACTGGGTTAACAATTTCTTGTGTTCTTTTCTGTTTTTCATTGATTTCTTGTGCTTGGTTTGTGTGCGATTATTATTCTTGTAGGTTTGCTTGGGTGTGGAGGGCCATATTCACAACAGAGTGTACTTTATTAAATGAAGGTATTCAATGACGCTATTTAATGAAAGCTTGAAAATGTATTAATTCTCTATTTTGTCTGGATACAAGTTTTGGTGGGAAAATGAGTGAGCTCAAGTGCTCTATATATAGATATAGATTACTTACGGAATTTTCATAAGTAAAACATTTTCCTTACCAAACAGCCGAAAACATGTTTATGTCATTTTTCGGAAAACATTTTCATTTTCCGGAAAATATTTTACCGAAAATCATTTCTCGGAAGTGTTTTTACGCGAAACAAACGGAGCCTTAGTGTAAAAATGGACAGAAGAATGGATGATGTAAATTAAAAACGAGTTAGAGCTTACCTTTAAGAACACTGCATCTGCTTGAGGAATGGTTTCAAACATGTTACCTCCAACATGGATGACTCCATCATAGTCAGGTGCATTCGCAACAACGTGCGGCAAATCAAAGTTAATCCCTTGAATATGTGGATTTGTGATGCTGCCATGGAAAATGGTGTTGATCAGGAGTTGAATCTTCAACTGCTTCAAAGGATACTCCGGCTAATCTTCTTGGGATGGCTCGCTATGGGACCTACACACACAAGCAACAATGAACTAAACCGGGGGTGACTCCGGTGAAACCCCTCCGGCGTGAGAATCAGTTTTTGTTCAGATTTTAGGAAAGCTCTCTATTGTAATGGAGAAAAGACAGATTTTAAAGAGAGAGAGTAGACTTACTTAATAATGGAGAATTTTACATATTTATACCACCTTGTAATCATGGACCATACTTAGAAGGACACGTGTCAGTCATCTATACTAAGTCAGTCAACTACCCTCAGAGTTAGTAAAAAGTACTGACATTCCCATCACGTTACACTGTTTTACATTATGGAGGGGGGTGCCACGTGTCAATACACCCAAAGGTTGGACCATCAGTCACGTTTGTCGCTAGGCGACAAACCCTTTATTGCGACAAACCCTTTATTGCGACAAAGCATACCCGGTGACTCGCCATAAGTTATCCCCTTTGATACCTAAAAATATGGGTACGAATTAATATTCCCGCCAGTTACTCTTCTCGCCTCTATTTGAATTCCTCTATAAGCCGCACGTTTGTCGCATATAGTGCTATCTTGATCTTCTGGGCCAACGTATTAATTATTGTTTAATTTCCAGTTTATTACCCACCTTACTTGATCTATCGGTTTCATCGAACTGTTCTTAACTGTTCAGGCCCAACCCATTTATGATAACCATTTCAGTAGCCCCCAATTTCAAGACCTGGATCATTCATGTTCCAGGCGAGAAATTTACGTTGCCTATTACTTCCCGCCTGCGGGTAACCACCTCGCACGACGCGATTAGATGACGTCATCCAAGGGACACGTGGCACACTCCTAGGTCCTTCCACTGACTGACGGTTGGTGTGATGTGACATATGAAAAGACTTTTTGAAATTTCAAAATCATTTAATGGGGGGAATTTCAAAATTTTTGGGGGCCAATTAATTGTACTGTCCCCTATGAACCTGTTCATATTCCCCTGATATAAATAACCTCCCCACCCCCCATTTTACCTTTTTCCTTCTCCTCGTTCTAAAAACTTCCTAGGCGATTTCCGGCGAAAGCAATACATTTTTCGGCGAACTCACTACCTTTCTTCCTTGACCTTTCCTTCTTTTTAGTGACTAAATCCTTGTTCCCCTTTGAAATTCCACCATAAACGTTCATTCCTTGCCTTGATTCATCCACTAAATCATCCTGGAAAATCATTTCTTTGGTCGGACCTTGAATATTCCGGCGAACTTACAGTCGGTCTTTGACTTCATCAACGATCCCTCCTATTTTCCAGGTAATCTCTTTGATTTTCAATTTCCTTTGTTTTTCTCAAGCTTTACTTGTTATCATGGCTAGGTTTAAGAACTGTCTTAGAAAAATTAGGTATGGCCAATGTCAAAGGACTGGGGGTATTTACTACTTAACTAGGGGCATCAATAAGGTAGATCCCGCAATAATTGCCGCAATAGAAATTAGAGGCAAATGTTTTCTTCATTCCTCAGCCCCCATGTCCAAAACATTTTTCACTCCCAACGAACTTTGTGAACATCTTTGTCATTTCTATGGTCCCCCTACTTATTCTGACAGTTCTGACACTGACTTTCTCGCTGCGAGATCTATAGCTCATAGGAACCATTATAAACAAGTTATCTCTTCTTCTGATTCAGGCGAGATGTCTAACTTTGGAGCACCTGGCGCCTCAACCTCTGCTGGCGGACAATCCCATTTACCCACTAATCCTTCTACTTCTAATGTGGCGGGAAGAGACCCTTCAACAAATTCCCTCATCACCCCCTTTCATACCCAATACCACATAGATCACTTAAACTACCATATTGCCAGCTATGATGGTGACATGTCGCTACAATCCATCCGCCAGCGACAGGACGGAATAGTGGTCTTCCCGTCACAGTTAGAAGCGGGTCTTAGGATCCCTGTTGACCCTTTCATCTCTCTGGTCCTTTTCAAAGCTCACGCGGCTATAGCTGAGCTTCACCCCAATGCCATAAGGGTTTTAACTTGCTTCATAGTCGTTTGTCGCGCACTTAGGCGGGAACCCACCACTCATCTTCTCATGGATATGTTTACGGGTTACGCACAAAAAGACAAACAAACAAATGAGCTCCGTATGTCTTTGAAATTCAAAAAACCCAAGATCCTAACACCTCTTCCCTCCAAAGTCCATAACTGGCAGAACAACCCGCTATTCATCATTTCTCGCGTAGGCTGGACACTTCCCACTGATCTTGAGGGAATTCATCCTAAAGTTGACAAGAAGTGGTCCTTGGATGAGGATGAAAAAAGGTTACAAAGATTGATGGTCAAGCTTCTTAATGACAATAATCCCGCCGATCCTTCGATTCCTCGCTTCTCGTGGCGCCAGATTTTAGCCGACGATGCCCCGCCGAGCCAAGTAGGACTTTCTTACAACTTCCCGCCCTTGCCTCCTAGGGTGGCCATTGAGCATACAGCTTCTGGGCGGGATGGGAGCTTCATTCAGGCGCGAAATTTGCTTCTGAGTGCACAACATGAGGGAACGGCCACAATGTTTGTCGCTCAATGCGAGAAGTCCTACGTATGATCTTTACTAATTTCTGCATTCCCTCATTTATTAACTTAATCTTATAATGTCAATAATGACCTTTTGCTTTTTGTCGCAGTTCATCGTTCAATGAATATGAATCAAAAGAGGCTAGCACACGGGCAGTCTGAGCAACAGGCCAGGCGTTTGGCCGCGGCTAGGAATGCCAGCCTCAAGGCCCAGCCAGCTGACTTAACCATTCCCATTGCCACTACTGGAGTTGATGATAAGGTTGTTCCTGAAAATTCCCGCCGGCGGGCCCCTTCTACCAACCCTCGCCAACACAAAAAGCAACGTACTTCCGCTCCCGCTCCCGCACAAACTCATGAGGACCTTCCTGAAACTTTAATCTTGGAAGATGATGAAGAAGAAGAAGATAATGATGAAAATGATGAACTCCAAGACGAGGATGAGGTTGTCGCTTCCCATGGGGATCCTGAAGCCGAAGTTGGGGGGGTTCAAAATGAAGATCCTATAGACTCCCACACCCCGCTTTCCCCCTTTGCACATGAGACTGACCCTCCTTCTAATCCCACAACCTCACCGCCTCGCCCTTCATCTTCCCGCCCACATACTCGTCGCCAACCCAGCTGGTTAAAAGAAGGGTTCCAGATTCCGGCAGATGAGGAGGGTATGGTGGCTCTTTGTCGGGAAGCCAACGATATCCCTAAACTTAAAGGATTGATCACTGAGCGGCTAGACACAGTTTCTTGCTTGCTAGGCTCCACCGCTCTTAAGCGGTCAAGCGACGCCGAACAAGTCGCTTATGTTGAAGGAGAGAACCCTGCCCACTCCGCCTATCATGCCGGGATCCAACTCTCTTTAGTAAGATGTCTTTACTCGCTTTCCTTTTCATTTTAAATTTTTATATCTAACCTTAAATCATAATATTTAATTGCCTTTCTACTTCTTGCAGGCCACAAAGACTCTTCCGGGCTTGAGTAACAAATGCCTTAAGTTAGAGGGAGAGCTCACCGAAGCCGATCGTGAGCGTAATCTTTATAAACGCAGTGGTTGCCAAAGGGATACCACTATTCAAGAACTCCGTAACTTGCGAACCAAAGCTGATACTGATCTGGCGGAGGGTAAGGCGAGGTTAGAAGAACTTGAAAAGAAAAACAAGGATTCAGAGGAGAAGCTTGCTCGCCTTATTGCTGAGAGCGAGAAGAATAAAGAGCTTGTCGCTAAGTTTCCCGAGCTTGAGGCCGAAAATAAACGGCTTAGGGATACGGACTTCGTGCGAGCTAACCAAGTGACCAAACTTCGTGAAGATCTTGAAGCCGCTAAAACTAAAGCAGAGACTGATGAAATGGATGCGTTTGACAACGCTATCCTTCATACTCTCCGAACAATTGCCGCCGAAGGAAATCCCGCCATTACCCCCGCAATGCTAGCCAGATGGGGCTCAAAAATTTTCACGACAAAAGTCGCAAGGGACATCCCCTTGTTCCTTACAAATAAGAAGAGTTGGCAGCTAGCATCGAGGATGCCGTCTCTGCAAAGCCGCATGGCCGCTTCCCGAAATTCGCCCCGACAACATTGTTCCCGCTTGGTCGATTCCGTCTCAAGCAAAGAAGGACGCCCTTAACGCCGCCTACAACGCTCAATGAACTAGCGCTTTCGTTTTGTAACTGCTATCAACTTTTATTTTTGGGCCTGTAACAAACAATTTTTATTTCCTTCTTTTAAGTTTCGCTACCTCTTTTGTCGCAAACAATTAATTTCATTTCTGTTTCCGGCCTTCGCGCCAAAGACAATTTGTAGCTATTTTCTTGTCGCACTGTTGCGACCTTTTATCTACTGCTTTACTTCTTATGACCTGCTTCTGAAACTATCTCTGTTTATCATAACTTTTTCATGTCGCTTGTTTTTCTTTTGATAATTCTGATTTTGCTTTGATAGTTCATCAAAGATTGTACCTCTTACTGTATCTCTCCATCTTATCTCTATACACATACTACTCCCTTCAAAAAAGTGAGGCTTGTCTTTAGGCAGCCTCACTCCCAAGTGTAGATTATTGTCAACTATTTGATGCGACAATTTTCTGCGTAGCCATTCGGCGTATCCATTTGGTATCTTGGTCTCTAATCCAGATACCTCAATTTAGGCGGCTTGGTCTCTAACCAAGATACCTCATCCATTTAGGTGCCTTGGTCTCTAACCAAGACACCACATCCCTTTTGGGCGACTTGGTCTCTAATCAAGCCGCCACATCCACTAGATGCCTTGGTCTCTAACCAAGACACCACATCTTGGGCGGCTTGGTCTCTAACCAAGCCGCCACATCCTTTTTGGGTGACTTGGTCTCTAACCAAGCCACCACATCCCTTTTGGGCGACTTGGTCTCTAACCAAGCCGCCACATCCTTGGGTGACTTGGTCTCTAACCAAGCCACCACATCCTTTGGGCGACTTGGTCTCTAACCAAGCCGCCACATCCTTTTTTGGGTGACTTGGTCTCTAACCAAGCCACCACATCCTTTTGGGCGACTTGGTCTCTAACCAAGCCGCCACATCCTTTGGGTGACTTGGTCTCTAACCAAGCCACCACATCCTTTGGGCGACTTGGTCTCTAACCAAGCCGCCACATCCATTAGGTGCCTTGGTCTCTAACCAAGACACCACATCCCTCTTGTGAGTGTTGACGACTATTGCTTCTCACGTTTCTTTGCGCGCCTCTACTGTCGCTCCTTTATCCAAGCTCTTTATCCTTTGTTAAAACGGCTTCCTTGACCACCGTCGTTCTTCTAATCCCGCCGTTCCAATAATCAAGCTTTCACAAAACATAACACTTGTCAAATTTTAATGAAAACGGTGATCACAAAACAATATGTCGCTGAATAATTCCTTCCTTCTTCATCACGTCGACAAGTTACATCGTGCTAGATTGGCAAATTTTACATAACTTTTCCGTCAATGCAATGTACACAAAAACACATGACCCCTTAAAAGTTACGTATCTTTTGTCATCTAGAACCAAAATCAAAAGATGCAACTAAAAAGGTTACTACAACTTCATTGATAAAAACGCTTCAAATGATCGACACCTGTGCATTCTTCAACTCTTCGCCATCTTGCTTTCTCACCGATAGGTCCCTTCTCGAACAATTTGAGATACCCGAAACGGCCCTTCCCATTTTTCATTCAACTTGGTGAAGCCTCGGTTTGGGTCCCGTGGCTTCTGCACTCCTTAGTACCCAATCACCTACATTGAAAGACCTCTTGTTAACCTGCTTATCATGTTGGGCCTTCATCCTCTGCTTGTAATTTACCATCCTCATTCTCGCTTGTAGCCTCCTTTCATCAACCAAATCAAGGTCGTTGCACCGCCCGACCATTTCTCACCTCATCATAATAAGTCACTCTATAAGTCGGCAAGGCCATCTCTACGGTGCCACGGCTTCGCACTCCATAAGTCAAAGCGAATGTCAGTTTCACCGGTTGAACCCTTTATTGTGGTCCTTACATACCATAATGCAGTAGATAATTCTTCTAACCATGCTCCGCCCCTTCCTTCCAAATTCTTGCGTAATGCGGCAATAATTTGCTTATTTGCCGCCTCCGCCTGACCATTGCACTGCGGCCTGTATACCGCCGACATCCAATGCTTCACATTCATCCTTTGACATTCTGCGGCAAATTTCTTACCAAACTGTGTTCCATGATCAGAAATAATGGCCCTGGGTAGCCCATATCTGCACCAAATGTTTTCTTGCACGAACTTAATCACATTATCCTCGCTTATCGTCGCCAAGGCTTTCGCTTCAGTCCACTTCGTAAAATAATCTACTGCAACGACTACATGCTGGCATCCTCCCTTGGCCTTTGGGAATGGCCCGATTAAATCTATGCCCCACATATCAAAAGGCCACGTTGCGACAATAGGCGTCTGCTCAGTGGCGGGTTGGCGCGGAATATTCCCAAACCTTTGACACTTCTCGCATTTCCGCGCATACTCTTCAGCATCCTTTCTCAAACTTGGCCAAGCAATAGCCATGAAACAAAGACCTTTCTCCGCTAATGACCTCGCCCCTGGATGCCCACCACAAACACCCTCATGGATTTCAAACAAAACCTTAGCCACCATTCCTGGCTCTATGCATCTCATCAACGACTTTGAAAAAGATCTTCTATATAGGATTCCATCTTGCACAGTAAATCGCGGGGAAGTCACCTTTACTAGTTTAGCCCTTTCTTCTTCAAGCGGCAATTCACCCTTCTCTAAAAAATCTTTCATTTCGGTAACCCAATTTGCTTCTGTCTCTCCAATCTCCATTACCCTCGGATCTATCAATTGCCGGCGTGTCCACATACTCCACCAAGGGATCCACAGCTGCTTCAATTTCCCCACTTCCCGCCGACCTACTCAGTGCATCCGCCTTTGAATTCTCTTCTCGCCCGATTTGTACTAACTCCCAAAACTCAAAATGACTAAAGATGTTTCTCACCAAATCACAATATCTTATTAAAAATGAATTCACCGTGCCATATTCACCTTTCACTTGCTTAACAATCAACTGAGAGTCAGAATGGATCACAATCCTCTTTACTCCAACATCCCGCGCAAATTCAATTCCCGACACTAATGCTTCGTATTCCGCCTGATTATTAGATACTGGGAACTTGAACCTGAATGCTTTCCTATACTCACATTCCGCATCGGGGGACATCAAAACCATTCCCGCTCCTCCTCTGTCCTTTGCTGACGAACCATCAACATGTAGAATCCAACAATCCTCCGGCCTCTTCTTTTCTTCAATCAAACTTGGCTCACTCGCTTTGCCATCTTCTTTTCTCGCGCTCCTCAACTACATCACCGTGATTTGGTAAATGAGGTTTCAACTATAAAGTCTGCCAACGCTTGCGCCTTAATAGCTCGACGAGATTCATAGCTGATGTCGAATTCCGTCAACTCAATTGACCATTTCAAAAGCCTTCCCGCAGAATCTGGTTGCTGCAGAATCTTTCTTAAGGGCGCGTCTGTCAACACCACAATGGTATGAGCAACAAAATAGGCCCTCAACTTCCTTGCCGCCACCACCAACGCATAAGCCAACTTCTCGGCATTAAAATACCTCGACTCAACTTCACTTAATGCTTTGGAAACATAGTATACAGGCCTTTGAATTCCTCCGTCTTCCCTCACCAACACCGCCGCAACCGCATAGTCGTAGGCCGCTAAATAAACAAACAATTCCTCCTCCACAGGGCTGCTCAACAATGGTGGCTTTCCCAAGTAAGCTTTCATTTCTTCAAAAGCTGCTCCGCACTCCTCGCTCCATTCAAATTTCTTTCCGCCCTTCAAAACTTTGAAGAACGGCAAACATCTCTCCGCCGACTTCGAAATAAATCTTCCCAAGGCAATGATCCTCCCATTTAGTCGCTGAATCTCGCGAATAGACTTAGGTGGCGACATGTCTAATAACGCCTGAATTTTTTCTGGGTTGGCCTCAATCCCGCGCCTGTTGACCAAGAATCCCAGAAATTTTCCCGCCGTAACACCAAACGTGCACTTACTAGGGTTCAACTTCATTGAATTCCTTCTTAAGTTCTCAAAAGTCTCAGCAAGATCCAACAAGTGGTTATTCTCTCTGGTCTTGATCACCATGTCGTCAATGTACGCTTCTATATTCCGCCCAATCTGCGACTTAAACACCTCGTTCACCATCCTTTGATATGTTGCCCCCGCATTCTTCAAGCCGAACGGCATCATTTTGTAACAAAAATTTCCCTTTGGAGTCCTAAACGCTGTTTTCGCTTTGTCTTCCTCCGCCATCTTAATCTGGTGGTATCCTGAATAAGCATCAATAAAATCGAACACTCTGTGACTGAAATAGAATCCACCAACTTATCAATCTTGGGTAAAGGATAGCAATCCTTGGGACATGCCGTATTCGTATCGGTAAAATCAATGCACATTCTCCACTTCTTGTTTGACTTCAAAACCATTACGGACAAGCCAACCACACCGGATATTGAATTTTCTCGATTATTCCCGCCTTCAACAACTTTTCCACTTCTTCCAATACTGCCATCTCTTTCTCCGGCGACAAATGCCTTACCCTTTGCTTAAATGGCTCCACCTTAGGATCAGCATTCAAACAATGCAGCAACACTCTCGTCAATACCCTTCATGTCCTCCGGTCTCCAAGCGAATACATCCAAGTTTTCCTTCAAAAAATCAATCAAAGCTTCCCGCTCATCCCGCGATAGTTGCTTGCCAATCTTCACCTTCTGCTCAGGAAAATAACAATTGATTTCCACCTCCTCCAACTCTTCTCCCGCCTTGATATCTGGCTCATCCCGCACCTGCAGCGTCTCCACCTCTATTCTTTTCCTCTTCCTCATACCCACAGGAGCGGGCTTCTTAAGATCGGCAAAGACATTACCAGTAGGCCGCCCCTGAGCATCCTCCACCTCAATGGCTTCATAATCGTCATCAGATTCGCTCATTAGTACTTTAACGTTTCCCTCAACCACTTCTTCAATCCTTGGCTCCTCCATACTAACAAACCTTACAACCCTGGCATAACTTATATGGGGCGTGGCATTCACTATTTCCATCGCCCAACAATTTTCTTCACCATCATCACCCTTTCCCACCATATCGGAGTCAACATCCCGCCAACCTGATTCCCGCTCTTCCATCCTACACATTTCTCGCCCTGAAACTCGCCCTGACACTTGGTTTGTCGCTTCGGCCACCATAGCGGTTCCACTTTTCATACTCTCCGTTATGATCCAATCTGGTTCACCATTCTCCACCTCTACAATCTTAACCATATTTATCTTTAGTGGACTAGATTCTACTTTGGAAGTCATCGAAATTGTACTCTCTGCCTTAGCTTTCAACATCTCCTTTTGTTTTCTTATCACAGTGACCGCCTCACTCTTCAAGCAACCTATCCCATTAGCTGTGGGATACTTCACCCTCTGATGGGGAATTGACAGAACCATTTCAAAACTCAACATGAATGGGATTCCCACTATAGCATTATAAGGAGACACAAGATCAATCACCATGAATTCGACATTCTCGCATCTCGCCAGCTTTCCTTCACCAATTTCAACATCCAACATAATCGTCCCTTTAACTTTAACAGAGTGATTAGTAAATCCCTCAAGATATCCCTTATGAGGCACCAAATTTGCCTCTGTATAATTCATCCTTTTAAAAGCATCATAATAAAGCACATTCCTACTTGCCCCAGAGTCCACCATGACTCGCTGTACGATATTATTGCCTGGATACATAGTGATGATAATTGGCTGACTCCCATGGCTTTTGGTAATGCCAACTCTCGCTGGAAAAGCTGATCACCCTATTCGATCAAGCGGGAACCGAGGAACATCAAACGTATGCGTCAAAGTCATGATTTGGGTATTCAACTCGAGACACACTGGGTAAGGGTCATGAATGACATCTACCAAATTTCTCTCGCCTACGTTGGTCATCCCGCCCAACATTCTCCTCCAAATACTCCTGCAGAAAACCCCTGTCAATTTTCCCCTGAATCAATCTTCTCAAGTTATAACAATCGTCAGTCTTGTGCCCCTTATCTTTGTGAAATTCACAGTAACTATTCTGATCTCTAGACGGGCCAGTTCCTGGTGTAATGGGAAAAGGTTCGGGCAGATTTATTTTCTTCATGATCTCGCTAATAGGAGTGTTCAACCGGCTATACTTGATGTCTGTCTTTGGCTTAAACTCTCTCTGATCCCCCGTGCGCCCTTCCCCGCGGCCTCCGCTTCCTCCCGTTTGACTTGCCCCTCTATTGCCGCCAAACCCCTTTCTATCATCTCGCACTATTTCCACCCTTTCGCTCGCCACTTTCTTGACGGCCTGACTCGCAATTGTACCCCCCTTTGTCTTAACTCTAGCTCCACTACAAAATCCTCGCACTCTTTCATACAACTCCCCTGTAGTCTTTGGCAATCTCATCCCTAACTCCTGCTTGAAGTGACCCGCCGTAACCGGTGTTATACAACATGATTATCTCGCCTTGTGCGATATCAGGAACTTGATTGGCCACTCCCATGAACCTGTCTGTGAAAGTCGCAATCCCTTCCCCATCCTTTTGCTTAAGACTGCACAACTCCGTCTTTTGAACTGGTTGTGATCCTGACGCACTAAATCTCGCCAAGAATTTCTCCCTGAAATCTTGATACCCCGTTATAGAATCTTCAGGCTGTACCAAGAACCAATCCAATGCATGATCTGCCAAAGTGCTCACCAATGCTCGGCATAAAATTGCTTCATTCTCGGTCAACAGCGACATGGTTGCTTCAAATCCTCCTACGTGGGTTACTGCTCTAGACTTTCCTGAATAACTTGATAAAGTTGGCATTCGAAAACTTGGGTCTGGGGCAACACCTTTGATATTTTGGGTGAAAGGAGCCAAAAAAGGCTTTTTCCCTTCCACTTTCTTTATTCCCGCCTCTAAATCCTTGATTTTCTTCGCCATCTCAGCCACCTCATTTCTTAACCTTTGTTCCTCTTCCTTCTTAGCCTTCTCTGCCTCACTAGCCTTGGCTAACTCTGCGGCTTTTATGGCTTCTACGATCTTCTCGGCCTCTGCCGCCCGCGCCTCTCGCAGCCTCTCCGCTCCCTTTCCTTGTCATAATCTTTATCTTTCCTATCTTGTCGCCGTCGCTCCCTATCCCGCGGTGACCTCTCACGATGTCGCCTAGCATCATGACGTCGCGATATCTGGGTCCTTTCCTTGCCGCGTCCCTCGTCGTGCGTGGAGCCACTAGATTCATTGCTGTCATATTCAAAGTAATAAGATTCTTCTTTGGAATTGCCTGGCTTATGGTGTATTTTCTTTCTTCTCTTCTTTCTTGCTTCCAAGTCATCATCTCGCCTTCGATTTTCTGCTAATCTCACGGCGCCGGCGTATCTACATTCTCGTCTTGGTCTATTAGCCACGCTAGCGCTATCCTCCCGATTTTGCCCACCGACATGGGACCTTCCCGCTTGCCCATTTAGCAAATTCTCAGGAACGTGGGAGGGCTCTACATGTAACTCCTTTAATTGTTGATTATTGGCGAGGACATGCATCCATGCCTCATTATCCGCCCTTAACTTTTCAATCCTTTCTCTTACTTCTGCATTCTTTGACTTCGCGGGAACTTGGCCTTCATCTACTGCCTTGGCTCTTTCCACTCTCACCCTTTCCTCCTCCACCCTAGCCCGCCTCACACTGGTGTTAGTCTCAGACGTATGGACCTCCACCTCTCTTTCCGATCCTGCTTCAGCTCCCGCACGAGCATCCTTTGCATTTGGGGTTGCCAATGTTAGGTTCTGGGCCACCCTAGAAGGAGTAGCTTTTTCTTGTCCAACCACCATAACTTGCCTCCAACTAACTGTTACACTTTTACATACACTTCAAGACAAATCACACCTTTTCACCATAAACCAACTGCTCTGACAACTTTACAAGTCACTTTCTGAAAACAAAATGCCTTTAATGCATGCACTAATGAACTTACAACCTTTACAGACTGAGACAACTTTATGACTTCCTAAAATAAATATCACAATCCAAAAAACACTTTTAACCAGTACTATCTGAGAATCCTCCTTGGTTTTCTAATCAACTAGCCTTTACTCCTTTGACCAAACTGACAGTTAGAATCTTCTGGGCTCCACCAACAAAACAACAACAGTGCTTCATCTTCTCTCTCACCTCCGGCAGCCACCAACAACCTCCCAAACTTCACCTAGCCACCCAAAGAAGAAACGCTCAGGTCCCGCAACTAACCAACCGATGCCGCCATGGAAAATGGTGTTGATCGGGAGTTGAATCTTCAATCGCTTCAAAGGATACTCCGCTAATCTTCTTGGGATGGCTCGCTATGGGACCTACACACACAAGCAACAATGAACTAAACCGGGGTGACTCAGGTGAAACCCTCCGCGTGAGAATCGGTTTTTGTTCGATTTTAGGAAAGCTCTCTATTGTAATGGAGAAAAGACAGATTTTAAAGAGAGAGAGTAGACTTACTTAATAATGGAGAATTTTACATATTTATACCACCTTGTAATCATGGACCATACTTAGAAGGACACGTGTCAGTCATCTATACTAAGTCAGTCAACTACCCTCAGAGTTAGTAAAAAGTACTGACATTCCCATCACGTTACACTGTTTTACATTATGGAGGGGGGTGCCACGTGTCAATACACCCAAAGGTTGGACCATCAGTCACGTTTGTCGCTAGGCGACAAACCCTTTATTGCGACAAACCCTTTATTGCGACAAAGCATACCCGGTGACTCGCCATAAGTTATCCCCTTTGATACCTAAAAATATGGGTACGAATTAATATTCCCGCCAGTTACTCTTCTCGCCTCTATTTGAATTCCTCTATAAGCCGCACGTTTGTCGCATATAGTGCTATCTTGATCTTCTGGGCCAACGTATTAATTATTGTTTAATTTCCAGTTTATTACCCACCTTACTTGATCTATCGGTTTCATCGAACTGTTCTTAACTGTTCAGGCCCAACCCATTTATGATAACCATTTCAATTTGCCTTAACAATCTCGCCAATGGCAGCCCCAAGACCACCCCCAACGTCCACCAAAGACCTAATCCCACCAAACCCGCCTCTGTAATTGCGTAAAATGGCATCCACGGTGATTCTGCCCGTTCAAGCCATTCCTTCATTGAAAATTGTACTGAAATCGGGATTAAGAGAAATATATTTCCATGCCTCATCTCCGTGGGCCTTCTTAATGCACGTGCCTCCTTCTATTATGGATCAACTTAGAAGTTGCATTGGATTTTGCATGATTGAATGAGTCTGCGCCAATGTTAATGGTGCCAATGATAGCTTGGAATTATGCAAAAGCCACTTAGAGGTGTGGTTGAGGCAGTAGACGGTCTCAGTGTCTGATAGAGGCATTTCATCGAACACTTTCTTATGGACTAAGAATCTCAAAAGACGAGCAAGGCCAGAGATGTCCAGAGTTGGAGAGTCGATATAAGTAGCGATTTGGGACAAAGTAATTGGGGAGCCATGGGAGTTTATGATATCAGCCAGGCGAAGATCAACAGCACATTTGAGTGCCATTGTTTCAACTGAGTTGTGTATGAAACGCCATATAATAGCTTGGCCTTGTAGCATGGCTTCTTCCTCTCCTTGCATCGGACTTCCCATTGTGACTTTAATTTTCTTATGGAAAAGGTGATGAATGAGTAACAAGGAAAGGGGCAATATATAGGGAATGGGCAAGGAGCTTGCTGCAGCTCCTCCTACGTGTGGCTGTCAATCGGCCACGTCTCTCATGTTGGTGAGTGAATGGTTAAGATCAATTTGGTAAATATCAAACCCAATTTATGTCAAATTAATATCATTCATTGATTAAAAAATACATAATACAAGCAGTAACCACTAGTACAGATTGGAACTTAGGAAACGCACCTTAGATAGCGCTTTTTAAAAGCGCTATCTAAGGTGTAAACTTACATAGCGCATCCACCTCTTTAAATTTAATAATCAAGATAAAAAAATTAAAAAATAAATAAAAAATTAACTGGCATAGTGCATACAATAAAAAACGCTGTCTTATTGAAAGTTTACATAGCGCTTGACAGAAGCGCTCTCTTACTAATCGTTTCTTAAGTTCTTCTATACTACCTCTTCCAGGCGTAACCTATTTTCCGCCTTCCTCTTTTCGCCGTTCTCTCTCCTCTCTCTCTCTTCTCTCTAAACGCTATACTCCCTCCTCCACTCAACTCCAGGGCGTAACCTAGTTTCCACCTTCCTCTTCGCCGTTCTCTCTCCTCTCTCTCTCTTCCGTCTCTCTCACACGCGCGCACACACACAGCCCCTCTCTTTCAATCCATCCCAGAAATCAGAAAATCCGAACTCTTTCTCTGCCCACTTTCCACAGATCGATCTTTCCGTCTGTTCTCTCTCGTCTCCTACGGGTAACGCGTCTTTCTTTACTTCTACTCCATTATCTTCCCCTTCTTTGTTGATTTTCTGCAAATTTGTTAGGGTTTGATTTAGGTCTAATTTTTTTTTTCAATTTTAGGGGTTTTGATCTCTCTCATCTTGCAATTTTCTGGGGTTTTATGGATCTTTATTGAGAGCAATCAATTCTTAAGCAGTAGGAACTAAAGAGGTAAAAATATATTTTCGATTTTACTACTTCTCTTTTACTCTTTGTTGCAATTTTCTGAATTTTGGTTCAATTTGGTGATTAGTTGTAGTTCAACTGTTTGTTAAAATGTCTGAATGGGTAGATTCATGACTACATGTAATCTGCAGCTTTAGTATGGGTAGTCTATATTGAGAATTTTGGAAAAAGATGGCGTTTTGGGTCTTTACGCAGGGTACTCTGCTACATTGTTAGAAATTTGCCTGCTGGGGTCTTGAGTTACTCGTCTTTTTAGTATTTTGCTGGGGTCTTGAGTTACTCGTCTTTTTAGTATTTAAAGGCTGCTCTTTTGATTAAGAAAAAAAGTGCGAATTTGGAGCCATTTGAGAGTGTTTATTGTGGGGCATTAGCTGGCGCAGTAGCAGCAATTTTGACTACTCCATTGGATGTTGTCAAGACTAGGTTAATGACTCAGGTCCAAATGAATAAGATTGGTTTGGGGGTCATGCAAATTGTTTCATGAGATATAGACTACAGAGTGTGCAACATATTGCTTGCCAGTTCTATATGTAGAAATACTTGCTCTCTTTCAAGCACTGTGAGATTTTCTCTATCTAATCAAATCCATTTTTGTCCTCCTCCTTGCTTTTTTTGTGGACAAATGCAATACAGTTTTGATCTGTTAATTGATCTTCCAAATGATATCGCCTACAGATAATATATTAATGTTTTTTCTTTCTGCTTATTCCTTAATTAGATCATGCACCTTGCTTACATGTACAACAAAAGGGCATGCAAGCTTGATGTCTGCTGAGTTCCCCAAATCACCTGGAGAATCTTCCTCCACTGATACACCAACTTTTTGGAATGTGTGTGCCGCCAGGAATATCTTTTGTTCTAAAGTGCATGGAACTGAGAATTATGCTGTATTTGGAGGGTGAGTTTTTTAATGCTCCCAACCCTAAACAATATTGAGATTCCCTTAGGCTGTGATGGATCAATAATGTGTTTTCTAATTCAGGAAAGGGGTTGAGATTAACGTGTGGGATCTTGAAAGGTGTACTAAAATTTGGAATGCAAAATCAGTGAGTTTCTTCATTCTCTGCTTTTATCTTCTCTCTCTCTCTCTCTCTCTCTCTCTCTCTCTCTCTCTCTTATTGATGTGAAGAACAAAATCTTAGCTTTCTCCAGCAGTTTCCAGGCAGTTGACTTTTTTTGCTTTACTATGCAGCCTGCTAAAAACAGCCTTGGAATATTTACGCCTACCTGGTTCACTTCAGCAACATTCTTAAGCAACAACGATCACCGTAAATTTGTTGCAGGTACCAACAGCCATCAGGTAAACTGCTCACTTTTCTTCCTCTGCAGATCAAACTTTGCTTTTTATTGTTCTGGCTAACAGGTACATCGGTTGTCTAGTTTTCTTTATTTTCCTCAATATTGGAGATTCATTCTCCACATTCCCATTAAATATCTGAATTTGTGACTGCTCCTAATAAAGATGATAAAAGAGATACCTATTGTCTTTATATTATACGCGTGGCTCGTGGTACGGGGTTACCTCTTACCTCCCATATTGTTATTGTTGGGATAGAAGACCAACCAAGGGAGGTTTCTAGGAGCAGTATGAGGCGGGCGCCCCACCTGGATGAGGCGGGCGCCTCGCGTACCTTTGTTTTGACGTTGGCAGCTTTGTCTGAGGCGGGCGCAAGGCATGATCGAGGCGGACGCCTCAAGCTCCGAGGGACAGGCATGGTTTTGGGGAAAATCCAGGCGGCCGCTTGGGAACCTTGAGGCGCGCGCCTCAAGGCCGGCCGAGGAAGGTTCTGTTTACGGGCCTATGGGTTTTTTGGGCTTAAGCTAGGGTTTGGTTATTTATTCCGGGGCACATATAAAAGCAATGTTCCGCCCCTTTATTCATTGTAACAACATATTTTACATACATAGTGCAAGATCCTGGCTTGGTAGTGCCCCCAGACGTAGCCAATCAATTTGGTGAACTGGGTTAACAATTTCTTGTGTTCTTTTCTGTTTCGTTGATTTCTTGTGCTTGGTTTGTGTGCACTAATTATTCTTGTAGGTTTGCTTGGGTGTGGAGGGCAATATTCACAACAACTGGTATCAGAGCTCTTGGTTCAGGATCAAGGGAGTTGTTTCAAGCAATCAAGAATGGGCAAGGACAAACAAGCGGTGGAGAAATTCGATGGGTCTGATTTCGGATATTGGAGGATGCAGATTGAAGATCTATTGTACAACAAAGATCTCTACAAGCCTCTGAAGGGAGTCAAACCGGAAGACGAAGATCAGGAAGAATGGGAACTCATGGATCGGAAGGCTTTAGGGGTGGTTAGATCTACTTTGTCAAAGTGGATCGCGAAGACTACCAGGAAGGCGACAACCACCAAGGAGCTATTGGATTATCTTACTGAGAGATTTGAAACTCCGTCTGCTGCAAATAAGGTTGATTTGATACGCAAGATGGGTAGTCTCAAGATGCAAGAGGGAGGATCCTTGGCTAAGCACATCGATGAATTTATGGATGTCATGGGATTCATTGACGGCGGTGGAGATCAAGTTCGATGACGAGGTTCATGCATGCTTGTTGCTAGCTTCTTCTTACCGGCAAGTTGGAAGCTGAACAGTGGACTGCAATCAACGCTTGGCAGGTAAGAAAAAATTGAAATATGATGATGTTAAAGACTTTCTTTTAGGTGAGGAAAATCGCATGAAGAAGTTGGGGACATCAAGTACTTCGGGAGCGGCTTTAGCTACTACTAGTAGGGGGAAGCCGGGTACTAGCAAACAAGGGAGAACCGAATCAAGGGAGAACGGAATGAGTGGTAAGGGCAAATCTGATGAGACCAAGGACAAACCGAAGGTTGCGAAGGGATCTGTTCAGTGCTACTATTGTAAGGAGTTGGGACACTTTAAGAGGGATTGTCCAAATCGTAAGGGCAATCAGGCGAATGTGGCGATCGAAGGTGACGATGTGCGGTTCTGAGTGTTAGTAGTGCACTAGAATCATGGGTGCTGGATTCGGGGCATCATTCCACTCTTGCGGGCATAAGGAAGAGATGGAAAATTATACTTCCAGATTTCGGGAAGGTCTATCTAGGCGATGGGGAGCCTTTGGAAATCGGGGAAGGGGGATGTCGAGAATAGGAGCATCGGACGGGAAGGTTCTACATCCGAACGGGGTTCGACACATTCGGGTTTGAAGAAGAACTTACTTTCGGTTGGGCGGTTGGATGATGAGGGTTCTGAGGTGACTTTCAGTACTAGAACTGGGTTATTACCAAGGAGGATTGTGAGATCGCTCGGGGTAATAAGGAGGGTACTTTGTATTTGGCGAACAACACCAAGGATAGTATTGCGGTGGCGGCAGCCAAGGGTGATGCGATTTGTGGCACTGTCGATTGGGTCACATGAGTGAGACGAGGGATGAAGGTACTTGTGTTCCCAGGGTCTACTACGGGTTTGAAGACAGTCAGCGTGGGGATCTGCGAAGATTGTATGTTTGGCAAACAAGGGAGAAGTAATTTCTCAAGGACGTAGGGATTGAGGAAGCAAAGTTGGAATTGGTTCACACGGTTGTGGGGGCCATCTCCGGGTTACATCTTGCGGGTGGTGCGTCGTATTACATGACTTTCATTGATGATTCTACAAGGAAGGTGCGGGTCTATTTCTTGAAGGGGAAAGATGAGGCTTTCGAGGTGTTCAAGAAGTGGAGGGCTTTGGTGGAGAATCAAACGGGACTTAAGCTTAAGTGCTTAAGATCAGACAATGGTGGGGAGTATGAGCTTGCGAGTTTAGGGAATATTGTGCTGCGAATGGTATTCGTATGGAGAAGACTCCAAAGAAGACTCCACAACTTCAGCGGGGGTAGCGAAAGGATGAACGGGACTTTGAACGAGCGGGCTAGAAGTATGAGATTGAAGTGTGGACTTAGAAGACGTTGGGCATATGCGGTTGACACGGCGGCTTTCTTGATCAATCGGGGACCATCGGTTCCATTGGGGAACGGAATTCCAGAGGAAGCTTGGAGTGGCAAAGGGTAAATCTGTCCTTTCTTCGCGTATTTGGCTGCGTTTCTTATGTTCATATTGACTCTGCTTTGAAAGAACTAAATTAGATGCTAAATACATTAAGTGTACGTTTATTGGGTATGGCGGGGATGACTTCGGGTATAAATTCTGGATGATCGAAACCATAAGGTTATTCGTAGTCGAGATGTGGTATTGATGAGCAGGTATTGTACAAGGACAGAAAGGGGGCATCTGATGATACTAGTTCGTAACCGGATATTGTTGAGGTGGAGGTTCCTAACTCGGGTGGGAAGCGGGGACGGTTCATGTTGACCGTAGTCGGGAGGTCACTGAAGATGAACCACGTACTCGAGAACCGAGATATTCAGCTGCGTAGATCAGCCCAGTGCGTGGATCACACAGCAGTATACTCCTTCGAATTATTATTTGTTGTTGACGGATAATGGGGAACCGGAATGTTATGCGGAGGCGATTCGTAGTGTGCTTTGTGACAAGTGGAAAGCTGCGATGGATGATGAGATGGTCTCATTCAAGGCTAACAAAACTTGGGAGTTGACTAAACTACCTAAGGGGAAGAAGGCGCCGCATAACAAATGGGTTTACGGGATCGAGGAGGAAGCGGACGGTAGCAAGCGTTACAAGGCAAGACCGGTTGTAAAAGGGTTTCAGCAGAAGTACGGTATTGACTACACCGAAGTGTTCACTCAGGTTGTGAAGATGACCACTATCGAGAATGGTTACGGGGATAGTAGTGGCGGATGACTTGCTGCTAGAAACGAGATGGATGTGAAGACCGCCTTTCTTCGTGGGGATTTGGAGGAGGAGATCTACATGGCACAAACCGAGGGTTACTTGTCTAAGGGTAATGAGGAGCTAGTTTGCGGATTGACTAAGAGCTTGTATGGCCTTAAACAAGCTCTAGGCGGTGGTACAGGAAGTTTGACGGATTCATGCACGACATTGATTTTATCGATGTGAGGCGGATCATTGTTGCTACTTCAAGAACACGGACAATGGGTATATTATCTTGTGTTATATGTGGACGACATGTTAATAGCGGGCTCTAGCAATAGAGAGGTAAACGAGGTTGAAGACTCGGTTGTCGAACGGTTCGAGATGAAGGATTTGGGAGAGGCAAGGAAAATCTTGGGCATGCGGATTGATCGGAATAGGGAGTCGGGCAAGTTGGTTCTTTCACAATCGAGAATATGTTGAGAAGGTCTTAGCGAGGTTTTGTATGGAAGAGGCAAAGCCAACAGGGACGCCGTTGGGTTTGCACTTCAAGCTATCCGAGAGGGACTCGCCAGGAACAAGGAAGAGCGTGACAAGATGGAGAGAACTCCGTATGCTTCACTGTGGGGAGTCTCATGTATGCGATGGTGTGTACAAGGCCGGACATTGCACATGCGGTGGGAGTTGTCAGCCGGTTCATGGGCAATCCAGAAAGCAACATTGGGAAGCGGTTAAGTGGATCCTACGATACTTGAAGAATGCTTCTTTGGTAAGGCTCTATGTTTTTCAAGCAAGGAAGTGGTGTTAGCGGGTTATGTTGATGCGGACTTGGCATCAAGTGATCTTGATAAAAGAAGGAGTACTACGGGCTATGTGTTTACATTGGGTGGTACGGCTATTTCTTGGGCTTCTAAGTTACAAAAGATCGTGGCTCGCCGATCGGCAGGCGAGAATATGTGGCGATGACGGAAGCAAGTAAAGAGATGGTTTGGCTGAGTAACTTCTTGGGTGAACTTGGGAAGACGCGAAGTGGTAATATTCTCTACGGATGCCGAGTGCAATTCACTTGGCAAAGAATCCGGCATTTCATTCGAGGACGAAGCATATTGAATTAAGGTTTCACTATATCCGGCATCTCTTGGAGGAGAAGACTTTGTGGCTTGAGAAGATATTGGGATCGGAAAATCCGGCTGACATGTTGACAAAGGTTGTGAACCTTGAGAAATTGAAGGCTGTCTGAAAGCTTCAATTGGGCTTGAAGAATGAGAAAGGAGGATGGCACTACCATGATCGAGGTGAGCACTAGGAGGACACCAAGGATGAGTTGAAGGACGGGTACGGGGCTTGTATATGTGGTTGATCTCTAGGTGGGAGATTGTTGGGATAGAAGACCAACCAAGGGAGGTTTCTAGGAGCAGTATGAGGCGGGCGCCCCACCTGGATGAGGCGGGCGCCTCGCGTACCTTTGTTTTGACGTTGGCAGCTTTGTTTGAGGCGGGCGCAAGGCATGATCGAGGCGGACGCCTCAAGCTCCGAGGGACAGGCATGGTTTTGGGGAAAATCCAGGCGGCCTCTTGGGAACCTTGAGGCGCGCGCCTCAAGGCCGGCCGAGGAAGGTTCTGTTTACGGGCCTATGGGTTTTTTGGGCTTAAGCTAGGGTTTGGTTATTTATTCCGGGGCACATATAAAAGCAATGTTCCGCCCCTTTATTCATTGTAACAACATATTTTACATACATAGTGCAAGATCCTGGCTTGGTAGTGCCCCCAGACGTAGCCAATCAATTTGGTGAACTGGGTTAACAATTTCTTGTGTTCTTTTCTGTTTCGTTGATTTCTTGTGCTTGGTTTGTGTGCACTAATTATTCTTGTAGGTTTGCTTGGGTGTGGAGGGCAATATTCACAACAGTTATAACAAGGGATTTGCTACGTCAAGTTAAAATCAAGTACATGGTGCTGTTATTAGATCATTCGATTGTCAGTGTCCAATTAAGTTTTCATCTCTGTCTTTTTCTTTTCTTTTCTTTTTTTGATAAGAAGTTGTCGCCAATGCCTATCTCATTGGTAATTGGCAATGAGAACTCTTTTTTTTAAGTCCACATTTATTCTCTTGTATCAAATTTCTGCTCACATGCTGGAGTATTTAGTATCTTTATTGGATCTGAGTTTTGCTATCAGTTTCTGGCATTTGGTTGCTGTAGTTTTTGGCTGGTAAAATTTGATTCTCATTATTGGCGATTCTCTTTATACATTTCAGAGAGATAGATGAAGATGGTTCTTGACTTAATTAGCACACATTTCCCCCTGTCATATTGGATACTTACCAATGTAATGCTTTTGACAGGTTCGTCTGTATGATTTGTCTGCTCAGAGAAGACCTGTTTTATCATTTGATTTTCGTGAGACTCCCATTAAATCTGTTACTGAAGACCAAGATGGTAACACCATATACGTTGGAAACGGGTCTGGAGATCTTGCATCATATGACATACGATCAGAACTGCCAGCTGTAACCTTGCTTCCATCAGGCGACCAACCACATTTCAAGAGGTACTTTTCAAAGTTATGTTGGTGTCCTTCCATGATCTTCACACAACGATTCTGCAGTGCATATGGACGCATGTCCCATATCCAGCGTGCAGTCCATTCCATTGGTCAGAAGGTAGGACCCATCAGGACTCAGCTGCATTCCCGTTATCATATCCTGGTGGCCATGAAGTGTCATAGTAACTTCGTTTCTTCTGAGATCCCACACTTTGATATCATTGTCGATTCCTCCTGAGTAAATCTTGTCAGAAGCATCAGCAAAACTCACTGCTGTTACCTGGTATTTGTCGGGGAAAGTTTGGATGGCACCCCTTTGGCGCATATCCCAAAGTTTAGCAGTACCATCATCAGATCCACTAACAATTAGAGGCGGACCCCTCCGAGACGGACAGCAAGAATTCACGAACGAGGAGTGCTCGGCCATTTTTTTAATCTGTCTACCTGTTTCAACATCCCATGCCCTCAAGGTTTTGTCGGGGCTGGCTGAGATTATATGTGATCCGTCGGTGGTCCACTGAAGATCTAAGATTGCGTTCTTGTGCCCTTTCAGAACCATGAAGTTCTTACACTCACCATGCACATTCCAAAGAAATATTTCTCTGTCATGAGACCCAGAGGCAATAACGTTTCCAGCAGGATTGAACTTCATGGTGTATATGGCACTCTGATGACCAGTTAGCAACATGATTGGGGACTCTAAACTTGATGTTCTTTGTTTCTGAATAAATATTTTCTTGTCTAAGGTCATTGTTGCAGATAACTAATTCACCGGCTCAAAGGACAACCTCAAGAAATGGATTGGTCATCCCAGATTCGAGCTTAATCGTCATGGTAATTTCATCTCTTACTCTCTTTATATGGTCAAGTTATTCGTAACTTTGTTATTATGATTATGATTCTTGTAGTCATCTATGACAAATATTTTGGGGTGATTCTTGTATAATTTTTGTAAATGGCCTTCAGTTTAAATTGATATATTTGTTTTGCTTCGTATAGTGTTCGAATGTTGTGTAAATGGTTGTTGTATTGCTTTACTTTTGTGCAAGGAACCAACAGGTAGCTCAGCCTCTGCCCTTTTCTATTCTATTGATGTATGCAGAAAACTAGAATTAAGTAGAGTGAGTGTTTCTTTGATTATATTTTGTGTCTTATATTGGGCCCCACTCATCTTCTCATGTTAAAATGTTACAGATTGCAGCACTTGAGGAACAGTCTGCCCTGATCAAGCTACGACATGCATTTTGGGTTTTGGACACTGAAAAGTATCAGACACCAAGTATTTGAATGGGTCAACAGTATCAGACACCAAGTATTGGAATGGCTAATCTTTGGCAGTTCTTCATTCTTGATGCCCATTAATTAGACTACTACATTTTTTGGTTTGTTTAAATTTTTTGTCAAAGTTTCATGTCGTGGAACAGGTGTTAGACTAGTTAGTTTATAACTCTTGTGGATGATTGTAAAAAATATTAATGGTGTAGTAAATGAAAGGTTGATTGTTATTGTTGAATGAAATGCTTTTTAGTTCATATTAATTTTTATTTATTTGATTTCTTGGTTATAAATCATATAATAGCAGGAAAAAAAATAAAAATAAAATACCTAAGATGATTTTTGGAAATAAAAAAAGTGCTTAGATAGCGCTTTTTAAAAGCGCTATCTAAGTTCGTGAGCTTATGTAGCGCATAAAAAACGCTATGTAAGTTGATTTTTTTCAAAATAAAAAAAGTGCTTAGATAGCGCTTTTTAAAAGCGCTATCTAAGTTTGGGAGCTTAGATAGCGCTTATGAAAGCGCTATGCTAACTTGCATAGCGCTAGCTTAGATAGCGCTTATAAGCGCTATCTAAGCTAAAAAAAAAGCGCTATCTAAGCTCAAATCTGTACTAGTGAACTAACGCTGCACCACCCCAAGGTAGGAGCGGTACCAAGTCAATTTTCACCCCTAAAGTTTGATGAACATTAAAAATAAATTGAGTCGCTTTCTTTAAATTAATAGATGAAAGATATCTAATGATTCAATCATAAGTTAATTGGTCTACGGTCTAAATGATGCACTCGTGATGGGTAATTTAATTTAATTTAAGATCTTCACTTTACCATAAACTTGTTAAACAAGATTACAATCCATATCCATCCATTCTAAATTTGAGCTTATTGAGTGAGCTCAATATCCTCTCTTTCTGTATCTTTGAGGATTAAAAAAATTAGAATAGGGTAATAATAAAGTTAATTTGGTTTATAACATAACGTGTAATAATTTTGTTGGTGTTTTAATTACAGTGTGGCGAGTCAACAATTGATAAAATTATGCAACAAATAAAATATAATCAGGAGTGCGTCTGCTGAGAAACGCGTTTCTCCATAACTATGGAGAAACGTGTTTTTCATAGCCAGAAGCTTTACATTTGATAACCAGAAAAAAAAAAAACCCAAGGCCAAGACCAAAAGCTTCTGGATATCCAGAAGCTTTGCATTGATAGCCAGGAAGCTTTGCAGATTGATATCCGAAGCTTTGTATTTGATAGCCAGGAAAGATGTGAAATGTATATCCAAAAAAAAACCCAAGGCCAAGACCAAAAGCTTCTGGATATTCGGAAGCTTTGCATTTGATAGCCGAAGCTTTGGCAGCTTGATATCCGAAGCTTTGTATTTGATAGCCGAAGGATGTGAAATGTATATCCGTAAACTAGGTGCATATCCGTAAAACCGTTAGGTGCATATCCGTAAATGTGTTAGGGCATATCCGCAATTGCTATTGAAGGTTTTACGGATATCAGAACCTTCAAATGTATATCCGTAAACATTTTGAAGGTTTTACGGATATTCATTTGAAGGTTTCTGGATATCACTTTCATAGGTTTCTGGCTATCTAGCTCATTGTCGCGCGACATGTCGGGACCCGTTTCTCCATAACTTATGGAGAAACGCGTTTCTCCCTAGATTTTGTGTATAATCAGTTCATTTTGTATCCATCATTTTATATACTTTTATAATTGTATCTTTCAAAAAAAAAAAAAAAAACATAAAGTCCATAAAATAAGTACTCCCTCTGTAATAAGTATCTTAGTTTAATTTTTTGTTAGTTAACTTATTAAACTAGTCTAAGGATTGTATTTTTATTTGTTTATAAATTGCTCATATATTTTCAAATGATTTGGAATCGTTGATGCGAAATTAATGATACAACAAGCGGTATTAAGGTGTCTATATCGCATTGTTTTTTAGCTCGATGAACAAAATGATGAAACACAAGAACTCCAAAATTAATTTTGAAATGAATAAAAAAGAAAATCTCAAAAGATCAAAGAGAAATACATAACAAATTGCCTAACTCAGTTGGAATTATTAATCTATATCATATAACAAGTTGTTTAACAAAAAAAAAAAAAAAAAAAAAAAAAAACAAAACAAAAAACAAGCCCAAAATATCTTGTTAAAAACTAATAAATGAATTTATCAGTTGTTTGATTATTTATCAATTATAAACAACTGATAAATGCATTTATTACGTAAATCTCTTGTGTTCATTATTTTTCAATTTTGTTTCGTTCTTGCTATTATTGTTATTTTGTGCTTGCATCTTTATCAATCTAGCAATTGAGTTTAGGACCAAAATCCTAACAATTGGTATCAGAGCTCCGGTTTGTGGATCTTGTATTGCTTATTGGTAACGATGTCTGGGAAGTACGAAATTGAGAAGTTTAATCGCAAGATTAACTTTGGGCTATGGCAAGTAAAGATGCGAGTAATCTTGTGGGTAAAAATTGCGTCAAGGCTTTGCTTGGGAAATTGTGTCAAGGCTTTGCTTGGGAAGGCAAAGAAATCGCAAAACTTGACGGATGCACAGTTTGACGACATGGATGAGAAGGCTTTATCTCTCTTACAATTGAGCCTCAAAGATGAGGTATTGAGAGAGGTTGTGGAAGAGAAGACTGCGGCAGGGCTTTGGCTTAGGCTTGAGCAATTGTACATGACTAAGAGTGTTAGTAACAGGTTGTTACTATTGAAGAAACTCGAGGAGTGCAAACTCAAAACGTGTGAGTCCTTGGAGAAACACCTTGATGAGTTTGATGGCTTGGTCATGGACTTGAAGAATGTCGATGTCGTGATTGATGATGAGCAATTGGCGGTAAAATTGCTTTGTTCTCTGCCTTCGGAATACATGCACTTTCGCGAGACAGTTTTGTATGGCAAGGAAGAGATTTCTTTGGAAGAGATCAAGACCGCTTTATTAAGCCGTGAGGTTATTGAGACACACTTGACTTCCCCAAGTGCTGAATCTCAAGGTGAGGGTTTAATTGCTAAAGGCGGTAAGAGGGCAGGGAAGGGATCGAATTCAAGGAATTCGGGTCAGTCAAGTTCAAGGTTTAAAGATGTGGTATGTCATGGTTGCAAGGAGAAGGGACACATTCGGAGAAATTGTCCTAACCGAGGAGGTGAAAGGGATGATGATACAACCGCTAAGGCCAAGGGTGAAGTTGGGGTGGTGCTTGAAAACACCAGTGATGATAGTGACTGTGATGCACTTACTTCTTGTGATTCGGGTACCGAAATTCGTGATAGTTGGATTTTGGATTCTGGTTGTTCTTATCATATTAGTCCCAATCGGGCATGGTTTTGTTCATGTAAGGCTGCTAGTGGAGTAGTTTTGTTGGGGAATAATACTGCATGCAAGGTTGTTGGTATTGGGGCTATTAAGGTTAAGTTGTTTGATGGAGTAGTGCGGAAATTGCAGAATGTCAGGTATGTTCCTGAACTGAAGAAGAACCTGATTTCTCTAGGCACCTTGGATAGTCTTGGGTATAGTTTATCCATTGCTAATGGCGAACTATCGGCTATTAAAGGTGACTTGGTGGCATTGAAGGGAAAGAAGGTGGGGACATTATATAAGCTTCTTGGATCTATGGTTGTTGGTGATGTATCTATTGCAACGGGGTCAACGATTGAGGCAAATGTTACTCAACCATGGGACATGACATTGGGTCACATTGGCTTGAAGGGATTGACAGAACTATCTGGAGTGAGTGGGTTTCGGTTATGGAATCCTATTGCGTCTAAGTTCCTGATTGGTAGAGATGTTGCTCTACGTCTCCAAGAGAAGAACTGTTCTGCAGAACGGGTATACAAACAGGTGGAGTTAGTTGGAGATAACTCAAAAGGGGTGGAACGTGACTTGGATGCTGTTGATTTGTCTGATATAGTGACTCCGACTGATGCTCCAGTTCAGAAGGAGGAGACCAACAAGCAGGTGGAGACTACCAGTGATCTTGGTAGGGGAAGAAGGAATGATAGTACTTCTGTTCGATATGGCTTTGAGAAGATGGTTGCTTATGTCTTGTCCGCTGCGAAATCTGTTTATGTGCATGAAGCAGTCTTCTACAAGGAAGTTATGTCGTGTGTTGTTTCTGCAAGGTTGTTGGTTACTATGGAAGATCGGACATGGGAATTTGATAGACCTCCACCAAAGAAGGAATTAGTCAGCCGCAAGTGGGTCTACAAATTCAAAGGAGACTACAATGATATTATTTCACTGGTTGTTAGACACTTATCTATTCACAACTTGTTGAGCATTGTGGCGATGCGAGATCTATTACTCAAGGTGGAGATCTACATGCGCCGACCTGAAGGGTTTGTTGTCGAGGGTAAGGATCATGTTTGCCTGTTAGAGAGGTACTTGTATGATATGGAGCAGTCAACTCGACAGTGGTATAAAAGGTTCGACACTTTTATTG
This sequence comes from Adenophora triphylla var. japonica, assembly GCA_022495995.1. Classification (NCBI taxonomy): domain Eukaryota; kingdom Viridiplantae; phylum Streptophyta; class Magnoliopsida; order Asterales; family Campanulaceae; genus Adenophora; species Adenophora triphylla. Next base: position 81,309 of record JAFEMH010006079.1, read on the forward strand.
TTACCCATGGTTATGCTAGAAGTGGATATGATTGTTGTGTTTACTTGATGGTTTGTAGTGATGGCACATTGGTTTACCTTGTTTATGTCGATGGCATTCTTGTGGCTGCGATAGATATCAATGGTGCTTACCGGGTGAAATGGTTATATTCTTTAGATAGTCCCAAGTCTAAAGATGATGTGTCACGGGTTCCATATCCAAATGCTTGTGTGTGCATTGTGTATGGCAAGAACAGTGATGGTTGTATTGGGTATGTTATGATTATAACGGAGGCGGTCATGTTGACAAAGCCGGGTTCGAAGGTTTTGATTGCTAAGTTCAAGAAGTTCTTGGACTTAGTGGGTGTTACTAGTCATTGATGCCCTTCGGGGCGTGGCGACAGAGATAGAGATGTTCTCTTGGATATAGCTTGTTTCGGGATTGATCGTCAAGGTGGAGAATTGTTGGGTGTGACTCTCAATTTGTTGACAAAGGAAGATGGCTACCGAGGCATTGGTTCTGGGCCAAGGCAGACGCCCCATCTGGAGTGAGGCGGGCGCTTGAGTGGCCAAGAAGGGTGGCCTGGTTGCTGGCCTTGAGGCGGCTGCATGGGCATGGCTGTGGCGGGCGCATGGTGTAACGACCCTAACCCTAGGCACAATTTTAGTATAATATTATATGCTTTTAATATTAATGTTAACTTATGTGTCTATTTTATGTCTTTACATTCTTATGTCAAGATGAAATGGTTGGAGAATAATTTAGAACCCTTAGAATTTCTAGATAAATAAAATAAAGCATTGGGAAAATATAATAATAGGAAATGAATAAAATGTGGAAGGAGGATTAAAGTATGTGGAATAAATACTTGAGTAGGAGAGTTTAATTTAAATGCTTTGAAATATTAGGGGAATAAATTGATATTTTGGTGAAAGCCTTGGAAATTATAAGTTAGGGTGGGGGGGACCAATTTCCTTAAATTACTCTCCTTCCCCCTCACTAGTCAATGCACACCATACTTCCTCTTACACTCCCATACTCCATCTACCTCCTCCCTCATCCATCTCATTTTACTCTTACCATTCTCCATGGAAAGAGCATTGTGAAATCCTCCATTTCTCAAACTCCTACCAAGTTCATTCCTTGTCCATTTTTAGATCCAATTGTCCTTTTGTGAGTGGTACATCTAAAGGAGTTGATCAAGCCTAGAAAAGCTTCATTTCATCTTGTATTAGCTAAGGTGAGTTGTTATGATTTCTTTTCTCTTAAATGTTCATACCTCTTAAATGATATTCTTGCTCTTATGAAGTTTGTTTCATGCTTTGGGAACATTTTATGAGTTGGATGAATTGTAAATGAAATAGGATGAATTTAATGTTCATGGAAGATGATTTAGAGGGTATGAAATGGGTGATGGATTTAGTAATGAATGATTTAGGTTTACATTATTATGGGTTTACTTGATTTAGGATGATCCTTGTAAGTTAGGAAATCCTTTGGGTGCTCTTGAAATTAGAGTAGAGAAAAGGGAAAAGAAATGAAGCTAAGAAGGAATGAGTTAGAATTTTGGATGTGCAGGAAATTGCCTTTGGCGGTCGCCCATGGGGGCTTGTGCGGCCGCCCATGAGTCCAGCAACATTTTCTTCCTTGAAAACCCTCTTGGGCGGTCGCCCAAGAGGTGTGGGCGGTCGCCCATCGTAGCAGAAACTAGTATCCTCTTTGCAAATCCACTTGGGCGGTCGCCCAAGTGGTATGGGCGGTCGCCCAAGACCCCAGAAACCTAACTTTAAATCTGAATCAGAATTTGTTTAGCAATCTTGTTTGGTTACTTATAGATTGTGACTCCCACTTAGTAAGTTGAGCCTGAGCCTTCATAGAGGCTATGTATTATTGTATAATGACCTTGTAGGATGGATTGATGATACTTCCTTGCCTTACTTGAGTTCATATACATTGTTTATATTATGCATAGTGTGTTGAATATGTGTTGCACTATGATATTGGTTGGACATGAGTATATTTTACCATGTAGCTATATTGTTATCCCTTTTTGTGGATTATGTTTCAAGTAACTATTATGTGCTTGATAATTGTTAATCAGCTGATGTTGGGGGTATAACATAATACGATCAATTATGGAAGTGTGACCTAATGTGATCGGATTATGTTATATCTGTGACCGTCCCCTCCTGTGGCCACAGGTCGGGGTATAGCATCTGTAGTGAGCCAAAAGCCTTACAGAGTTGCTACTATCTTATTTGGTTCCCTGAAAAACGGGTCTTATAAGATGTGAGTATTGCTTAAGCAGCTCACTTAAGATTGGAGTATTATTATACCCAATGTTGTACGACTATTGTTCAGACGGGAAAAGGTAAACCAAGGTAATGGAATGTGTTTACAGCTTTTCCAATGTGTTATGTGCGACTTGTTATGTGTTGCATTTATTTGGCATATTGCTGCATTCATAATAGCTTGCTGAGATTTATTCTCACCCCTCTCCCTTTAATGTTTTTAGATCCCGAGACAGGCGGACCGGCCAAGTAAGGACGGAAAGGAGTTTGGCAGTGAGCTTTTGGGTATTGTCGGGGTACGTTAGGTTGGCGTAGAAAGTATATTTTGTTATAATTCCTTTAGGGAGTTTGTAATTATAAACTTTAAATTTCTACGTTGGAACCAAAATCTTTTGTAACTAAACAGTTAGTATTTCAAAGTTAGTTCACTCTTCCTCCGGTGTTGAGAGTAGTGGAGTTGTTTTGAAATGGAAATGTTAATGATGTTTATGTTTGAAGTTTAATTCGAAGTTTTAAATGTTTAGTAAATTTGGGTTAGTTTGAGGACGCTCCAACTCGAGACACGTGTAGGTTCCGGGTCGGGGTTCTCACAGTTGGTATCAGAGCTCGGTTAGAATTCTCGGGTAGAGTCTAGCTGAGTGAGAGTGTGTGATAACTGACGTCGAGTGTTTAATGCAGGAGTTTGTTATAATGGCGGGAAATGATGGTGATCAGAATCGGGCTTTGGGTGATGTTGGTAATCCGAATGCCGAAATGATGGATATGTTCCGAGTGTTTCTTCAGAATATGGCAAATCAGAATCAAGGTAGGGGACAACAACAAGAAGGTAGGCAAGGGCACCATGGTCTAGAGAAATTTGTGAAGATGTCTCCTCCTAGCTTCAACGGAGATCCGGATCCGGTGAAGGCGGAGAGATGGCTTGAAGCGATGAACAAGATTTTCTTGGCTATGGAGAGTTCGGATGCAGAAAAGGTGAGATGTGCCGTTTTCAAGTTGGAAGGACCCGCGGAGCACTGGTGGCAGGTAGTGAAGGATGGTTGGGACCGGGATTTGACACCGCAGACTTGGGAAAATTTCACACGTAAGTTCCGGGATCACTTCGTTCCGATGGTGACTAGAGATAAGAAGGAGGTTGAGTTTCTGAAATTGGAGCAAGGGGCAATGTCTATAGCACAGTATTCAGCGAAGTTTACGGAGTTAGCCCGATATTGTCCCCATTTGGTACCGGATGAAGAGAGGCGTATCTACAGGTTTGTGAAAGGCTTAAGGGTGGAGTTCCGGAAGCAGCTTTTGACTCATGACTTCGCCAACTTCCAAGCAGCTGTGAATATGGCGTACCGGATTGAGAATGATATAGAGGAGCATCGTGGTAAAAATGAAGGTGGGAACAGAAATAGATTCCAAGGTCAAGGTTCAGGACAGAACAGAGGGCAGCCAAGGATATTCACTTCGGGAGCAAATCGAGGAGGAAGCATAACGGCGCCAGCAAATCGTTCGACTCCAAGTCAGTCTGGGGCACCGTGTGGATATTGCAAGAAGAAAGGGCATTCGGAGGACAAGTTTTGGAGCAAGCAAGGCCGATGTTTAGAGTGTGGGGCGACAGGTCATTTCCGGAGGAATTGTCCCAGGTGGCAGAATAAGCAAGCTTCTGGTAGTGGTCAAGGGGGTCAAGGTAGTGGTGTGAAGAGAGATGTCGATGGGAAACCCAAAGATAGAGTGCAAGGTCGAGTGTTTGCTTTGGGTCGAGGAGAGGTCGATCCCAATGCCGTCATTAGAGGTATAGTCCCTGTCTCAGGAGTTAAGGCCCACATTCTTATAGATCCCGGGTCTTCCCATTCATTTTTGGCATCTCATTTTGCATTCTCATTGCATATTTTGCCTGAATCTATGCCTTACGTGTTGGAGGTCTCTACTCCTATGGGAGAGTGCCTTGCATCTTCTTTGATATATCGTGGTTGTGATGTGACTATATGTGGGCATGTATTGCCGGTGGATTTGGTCGAGTTACCAATCCGTGATTTTGATGTGATCCTTGGGATGGATTGGTTGAGTCTGTCATGCTTTGGTAGGCTCGTAGAAAACGAGTCTCATTTGCTATGCCTGATGTGCCTACTTTTATATTTGATGCGGATAAATCTATGTTCGGGTTACATGTTATTTCCGTCTTAAAAGCTAGAAAGATGCTATCTAAGGGGTGTACGGGTTACTTGGCTTATGTGGTAGATTCCAATAAGAAGTCCCCCGAGTTAGCTCATGTCCCGGTTGTGAATGAGTTTAGTGACGTGTTTTCTAGTGAGTACTCTATGCCTCCGGATCGTGAGGTAGTGTTTTGTATTGACTTAGTGCCCGGTACCGCCTATCTCTAAAGCACCCTATAGAATGGCTCCGACCGAGTTAAAAGAGTTGAAGGTCCAATTGCAAGAATTGCTAGACCGGGGTTTTATTCGCCCTAGTGTGTCTCCGTGGGGAGCACCGGTTCTATTTGTTAGGAAGAAGGATGGTACCTTACGATTATGTATAGATTATCGTTTGTTGAACCAAGCCACTATAAAGAATAAGTATCCTCTTCCGCATATAGATGATTTATTTGACCAACTCCAAGGTTTCGTTATCTACTCAAAACTTGATTTGAGAAGCGGATACCATCAGTTGAAGATTAGGCCGGATGATATTGCCAAAACAGCTTTCCGAACTAGATATGGTCACTATGAGTTTGTTGTGATGCCGTTCGGGTTGACTAATGCTCCAGCCGTGTTTATGGATATGATGAACCGTGTTTTCAAGCCTTATCTTGATAGTTTTGTGGTGGTATTCATAGATGACATCCTCGTGTATTCTAAGTCCCGGGAGGAGCATGAAAATCATTTGAGGATTGTTTTGTCACTTCTTCGTGAGAAGCAGTTGTACGCCAAGTTCAGCAAGTGTGAGTTTTGGCTTGAGCAGGTTTCTTTCTTGGGGCATGTTGTGTCGAGTTCGGGGATTTCCGTGGACCCTTCGAAAATTAAAGCCGTGGTTAATTGGAAGCAACCTTCGACTGTGACTGAGGTTCGTAGTTTCCTTGGTTTGGCGGGGTATTACCGAAGGTTTATTGAGGGGTTTTCTCGGATTGCGACTCCATTGACTAGGTTGACTCGAAAAGATGTATCATTCGTATGGGATTCCAAGTGTGAAAAAAGTTTTAATGAATTGAAGAAGAGGTTGACGACGGCTCCTGTTCTTACCCTTCCGGATGGTTGTGAGAATTTTGTGATCTATAGTGATGCCTCGAAGGCGGGTTTGGGATGTGTATTGATGCAAAATGGGAAAGTTATTGCGTATGCCTCTAGGAAGTTATCACCGGCGGAACAGAATTATCCTACTCATGATATGGAATTGGCGGCGATCGTGTTTGCGTTACATAAGTGGAAGCATTACCTTTATGGGGCGAAATTTGAGATATTCACCGATCATAAGAGTTTGAAGTACTTATTTACCCAAAAGGAGTTGAACAACCGACAAAGGAGATGGCTTGAGTTCTTGAAGGATTTTGACTGTATAATCTCTTATCATCCGGGGAAGGCCAATGTAGTGGCGGATGCGATTAGCCGAAAGGCGTATGTGACAGCTTTGAGTTCCCGAGAATTGAAGAGTGAGGTAATCATTGCGAATGTTCGAGCCGTTCCTACATTGTATGGAGATTTGAAGGAAGCTCAACAAGGTGATCCGGAGTTGAAGAAAATTTTAGGTCAAGTGCAAGATAGGAAAGCCGGGGATTTTGCTTTGAATAGAGATGGGATTTTAACTTTTCAAGGGAGAATTTGCGTTCCTTCGTCACCGAAAATCAAGAGGCGTGTCTTAGAGGATGGCCATAAGTCTAAGTTTGCGATTCATCCGGGTAGTACCAAAATGTATCAAGACTTGAAGCGTGGGTATTGGTGGAATGGAATGAAGAGGGAAATTGCGGACTATGTTTCTAAGTGTTTGACTTGTCAACAGATTAAGGCCGAACATCAGAGACCGACGGGACTACTTCAACCGTTGGATATTCCGGAATGGAAATGGGAAGGGATCTCGATGGATTTTGTTTCGGGTTTGCCTCTTACTGCTAAGAAGATGGATGCTATTTGGGTTATTGTGGATAGATTGACAAAGTCGGCTCATTTTCTTCCGGTATCAACCAAGTTTTCGTTAGAGAAGTTAGCTCAGTTATATATGAAGGAAATTGTGAGACTTCACGGGGTTCCGGTTAGTATTGTTTCCGACAGAGATCCGAGATTTACTTCTAGGTTTTGGAGAGCATTGCATGAAGCCTTGGGTTCTAAATTGTGTTTCGATCGGCGTTTCATCCTCAAACCGACGGTCGGTCGAGAGAACTATTCGAGATACTTGAGGATATGTTACGGGCCTGTGTGATGGATTTCCAATTGTCATGGGAGGATCATCTACCTTTAGTGGAGTTTGCCTACAACAACATTTATCGATCTAGTATTGAGATGGCTCAGTATGAAGCGTTGTATGGTAGGAAGTGTCGATCTCCGATGTGTTGGGACGAGGTTGGTGAAGCGAGACTTTGGGGCCCGGATTTGGTTAGAGATTCAACGGAGAAGATCAAAGTGATTCGGGATAGATTGAAGAACGGCTCGAGTAGACGAGAAAAGCTACGCCGACAATAGAAGACGGGATTTATCTTTTCGAGTGGGCGACTTTGTGTTCTTGAAGGTCTCTCAGGGACGGGAATCAAAAGGTTTGGTAATAAGGGTAAATTGGCTCCGAGGTTCGTTGGTCCGTTTGAGATCTTAGAGAAAATTGAGGATTTGGCTTACCGGTTGGCATTACCTCCGTCTCTTTCTTTACTCCATGATGTTTTCCATGTTTCTATGTTGAGGAAGTATTGTCATGATCCTTCTCATATCTTGAGTTCTCCCCCCGATGATGTCCAAGCGGACATGTCTTATGTTGAAGAACCGTTAAGAGTTTTAGAATTCCAAGTTAAGGAGTTGAGAACTAAGAGTATCCCTATAGTGAAGGTCCTTTGGAAGAATCATACCGTTGAGGAAGCAACGTGGGAGCTAGAGTCGGAGATGAGAGCGAAATACCCTTGGTTGTTTGAAAATCCAAGTAAGTCTTTTTAAAATTCGGGACGAATTTTCTTTAAGGGGGAGTGAGTGTGAGTGTAACGACCCTAACCCTAGGCACAATTTTAGTATAATATTATATGCTTTTAATATTTATGTTAACTTATGTGTCTATTTTATGTCTTTACATTCTTATGTCAAGATGAAATGGTTGGAGAATAATTTAGAACCCTTAGAATTTCTAGATAAATAAAATAAAGCATTGGGAAAATATAATAATAGGAAATGAATAAAATGTGGAAGGAGGATTAAAGTATGTGGAATAAATACTTGAGTAGGAGAGTTTAATTTAAATGCTTTGAAATATTAGGGGAATAAATTGATATTTTGGTGAAAGCCTTGGAAATTATAAGTTAGGGTGGGGGGGGGACCAATTTCCTTAAATTACTCTCCTTCCCCCTCACTAGTCAATGCACACCATACTTCCTCTTACACTCCCATACTCCATCTACCTCCTCCCTCATCCATCTCATTTTACTCTTACCATTCTCCATGGAAAGAGCATTGTGAAATCCTCCATTTCTCAAACTCCTACCAAGTTCATTCCTTGTCCATTTTTAGATCCAATTGTCCTTTTGTGAGTGGTACATCTAAAGGGGTTGATCAAGCCTAGAAAAGCTTCATTTCATCTTGTATTAGCTAAGGTGAGTTGTTATGATTTCTTTTCTCTTAAATGTTCATACCTCTTAAATGATATTCTTGCTCTTATGAAGTTTGTTTCATGCTTTGGGAACATTTTATGAGTTAGATGAATTGTAAATGAAATAGGATGAATTTAATGTTCATGGAAGATGATTTAGAGGGTATGAAATGGGTGGAGGATTTAGTAATGAATGATTTAGGTTTACATTATTATGGGTTTACTTGATTTAGGATGATCCTTGTAAGTTAGGAAATCCTTTGGGTGCTCTTGAAATTAGAGTAGAGAAAAGGGAAAAGAAATGAAGCTAAGAAGGAATGAGTTAGAATTTTGGATGTGCGGAAATTGCCTTGGGCGGTCGCCCGTACTGGGGCTTGTGCGGCCGCCCATGAGTCCAGCAACATTTTCTTCCTTGAAAACCCTCTTGGGCGGTCGCCCAAGAGGTGTGGGCGGTCGCCCATCGTAGCAAAAACTAGTATCCTCTTTGCAAATCCACTTGGGCGGTCGCCCAAGTGGTATGGGCGGTCGCCCAAGACCCCGAAACCTAACTTTAAATCGAATCGAGAATTTGTTTAGCAATCTTGTTTGGTCACTTATAGATTGTGACTCCCACTTAGTAAGTTGAGCCTGAGCCTTCATAGAGGCTATGTATTATTGTATAATGACCTTGTCGGATGGATTGATGATACTTCCTTGCCTTACTTGAGTTCATATACATTGTTTATATTATGCATAGTGTGTTGAATATGTGTTGCACTATGATATTGGTTGGACATGAGTATATTTTACCATGTAGCAATATTGTTATCCCTTTTTGTGGATTATGTTTCAAGTAACTATTATGTGCTTGATAATTGTTAATCAGCTGATGTTGGGGGTATAACATAATACGATCAATTATGGAAGTGTGACCTAATGTGATCGGATTATGTTATATTCATATCCCCTCCCTGTGGCCACGTGTCGGGGTATAGCATCTGTAGTGAGCCAAAAGCCTTACAGAGTTGCTACTATCTTATTTGGTTCCCTGAAAAACGGGTCTTATAAGATGTGAGTATTGCTTAAGCAGCTCACTTAAGATTGGAGTATTATTATACCCAATGTTGTACGACTATTGTTCAGACGGGAAAAGGTAAACCAAGGTAATGGAATGTGTTTACAGCTTTTCCAATATGTTATGTGCGACTTGTTATGTGTTGCATTTATTTGGCATATTGCTGCATTCATAATAGCTTGCTGAGATTTATTCTCACCCCTCTCTCTTTAATGTTTTTAGATCCCGAGACAGGCGGACCGGCCAAGTAAGGACGGAAAGGAGTTTGGCAGTGAGCTTTTGGGTATTGTCGGGGTACGTTAGGTTGGCGTAGAAAGTATATTTTGTTATAATTCCTTTAGGGAGTTTGTAATTATAAACTTTAAATTTCTACGTTAGAACCAAATTTTTTTGTAACTAAACAGTTAGTATTTCAAAGTTAGTCCACTCTTCCTCCGGTGTTGAGAGTAGTGGAGTTGTTTTGAAATGGAAATGTTAATGATGTTTATGTTTGAAGTTTAATTCGAAGTTTTAAAAGTTTAGTAAATTTGGGTTAGTTTGAGGACGCTCCAACTCGGGACACGTGTAGGTTCCGGGTCGGGGTCCTCACACATGGTGGGCCGAAGGTGGGCTTGGCTTGGCGAATTTCCAGGCGGCCGCCTGGTCTTCAATGGGGCGGGCGCCTCACGGCGGGCATTGTGACGGGCTGGGCCGAGGCTAGGGTTTCGAGATGGTACATTTGCTTTTGCCATATAAATACTCCTTTTTTGTCTTTGTTCCTCCGTGTGCTTGAGAGAGAGAAATTGATAGAAACAACCTATGCTAGGTTATTCACTATTGTATTGTGAGAGATTGTGAGATTGTGTGAAAGGTTTTTACCTTGATTCTCCTTGTACTCTTCTTGATTATAGTGAATTGATTCTCCGTCACCCGTGGACGTAGCCAAGTTGGTGAACCACGTAAATCTCTTGTGTTCATTATTTTTCAATTTTGTTTCGTTCTTGCTATTATTGTTATTTTGTGCTTGCATCTTTATCAATCTAGCAATTGAGTTTAGGACCAAAATCCTAATAGGTTGGAAACGGACCTAGAATTCAGCAATTGAAGGCGGATTTGGCAAATTGCAAGCAACAAAAAGGTGAAAGTGTGGCGGCTTATTTTGGCCGCGTAAAGAAATTATGGGACGAGTTGAAGACTATGATGCACTCCCAACTTGTTCATGTGCGGGGTGCAGGTGTAACATTAGCACGAAGCTAGTCCAACGACGTGAAGACGAGAGGGTTCATCAATTCATTATGGGGCTTGATGCTCCGAAGTTTGAGAACGTGAAATCCTCCATACTAAACACAGAACCTTTGCCTAATGTAAATAAGGCATATTCTATGGTTGCACGAGAAGAAAGAGTCTGGGGCAGCCTGCATGAAGATCATCCAACGCCTGCAAGTTTTACAAATGGTTCGAAGATAGAAAGAAAGGAGGCGAGCAATGCTGTTTGTTCTCACTGCAAGAAAAAGGGACATGATGTAGATACATGCTACAGGCTGGTGGGGTACCCAGATTGGTGGGGAGAACAGCGCTTGAAGAACATAAAGGGACAAGGCGGAAATACTTCGGCTACGAGAAGATTCAATCCATGAGTCAACACAGTGCATACTAGCGGTGAGGGAGTGGCAGGATAACGAGATGAAAATCGGGCGGCTTGGGGTTCACGCACGAACAATGGACTCACCTCAAGGAGTATATGCGAGACACGTATGCGAGACGGTGTTCGCACAATGGCCCGACCGCACAATGGCCCGGGAGAATGAATGGTAAGACAAATAATAAATCTTGGCTAGTTGATAGTGGAGCTAATCGACATATAACAGGTAATATTGCTCTGTTGGAAAACGTACGATAGATTGAGGCTAACCACATAGGATTGCCTAATGGAAGATATATGATTGCCACGAAAGAAGGAGATGTTGTCATCGGATCACATCTACGTTTGAGAAACGTTTTATATGCCCCCACTTTCAACTGCAATCTTTTATCTGTCTCTCAATTGCTTAATGATTCCAATCATATAGTGCACTTTTCTAACAAACTGTGTGTTGTACAGGACCGAGCCACGAAGATTTTGATTGGAACGGGTGAACAAGACGGGGGGTTGTATTACTTGCGGGGATCAACAGGGACGCAAGATTGCAACATCAGGGAATCCGAAAGTTATCAGTTGTGGCATTAACGACTCGGACATCCATCAAGTAAAGTGGTTGGTTTATTACCTTTTATTAGTCGTAGTAGTATTGATAAGGACGTTTGTGGGATTTGTTGCCAAGCCAAACAAAGTAGGGACAAGTTTTCGCTTAGTGATAGTAACTCTATTGAAATTTTTGATTTAATTCATTGTGATATTTGGGGTGATTATCGAAAGCCTGCAATGTGTGGAGCCGTTTATTTTTTGACCATTGTGGACGATTGTTCCCGTGCCGTGTGGGTTTACTTAGTTAAGTCCAAAAGTGATGTTTCTCAAATCTTGAAAAATTTTCTTGTCATGGTCGAAAGGAAATTTAATAAACGTGTCAAGAAAATTAGGAGTGACAATGGGACGGAATTTACTTGTTTAGAAAAATATTTTCTTGAACATGGCATTGAGCATCACACCACTTACATTCGTACGTCCCAACAAAATGGAAGGGTGGAAAGAAAGCATAGACATATTTTGAATGTGTCCCGTGCTTTAATGTTTCAAGCAAAATTACCGGTGAAATTTTGGGGGGAATGTGTATTAGAGGCAGGGCGCCTTATTAATCGTACCCCTTCGAAATTATTGAACGGAAAAAATTCCTATGAAATTCTTTTTGGAAAATCCCCTTCTTATAAACACATTAAGGTCTTTGGTTCTCTATGTTATGTTCATTACTCTCGAAGGGATAATGATAAATTTGCTAGTCGAAGCAGACGATGTGTTTTCTTGGGGTATCCCTTTGGAAAGAAAGGTTGGCTAGTGTATGATCTTGATGAGCATAAAATGCTCATTTCTAGAGATGTTGTCTTTGTGAAAAAGGAGTTTCCTTTTGCTAGAGATTGGACTGATCCAGAAAAAGCCTATACAGATTCGAACATCTTTCTTTGTGAGTCTACAGATGAAATTGTCCATGAAGAAGACAATGTTCATGAGGGCACCGCTATCTCGACTGGGGCCATTGTGTGAACAACCCGAACAGGTTGCTGGCAGCTTGTTTGAAGAACCCGCTGCACATGTGCCTGCACATCCGGTTACAGATCATGATCAGAGGCTCGAACTCGCTTCTGATCCATTGCAGGTGACTGAACAAGCTGCAACAAAGATTTTGGGTCGAGGTAGAGAGCCAAAGTTCCCTCTTCAAAGTATCCTCCATCTGAACATGAGTTGGGCAAAGTAAACACCGCACGAGTCCCCTCCCCGTCTAGTTCGCCTGTCCAAAAGAAATCTTCAGGTACTCGTTATCCTTTATCACACTTTGTTAGTTGCACTAACTTCTCTATGGCATATCGTTGTTTCTTGGCTGCCATTGACTCAGGTGTTGAGCCGAGGCATTTTGGTGAAGCGATCAAATCTCCTAAATGGTGTGAGGCTATAAATAAATAGCTCGATGCTCTTGATCAAAATGGTACATGGGAATTGGTAGGTGCTCCGATTGACAAGAAAGTGATTGGTAACAAATGGGTTTACAAGATTAAATACAACGCATATGGGTCAGTTGAACGATACAAGGCCCAGTTGGTGATCTTGGGAAACCGACAGGTTGAAGGAGTGGACTTCAAGGAGACTTTTGCACCCACAATAAAGATGGTATCAGAGCAGGTTCTTTTCACGTGAAGATTCAACGGCCCACAATGTTACTTCGCGCCACCTGATTGATAAGTCCACGTTATAAGCTTTGGCAAAGCCCGCTACACGTGAGGGGCGTGTTAGAGATATTATCCCACATTAGGAATTGACAAACCTTGTCTATAATGTATAAAGATCCTAGGACACTCCCCTTATCACCAATTGGTTTTAAGGTGGAACCTCAGACTTTAAGATGGTTACCGTACGAGTTTTCCTCTCTATTGCTGCAGTTCGAGGGTGGGAGCTTCATCAAATGGACGTCCACAATGCCTTTTTGCATGGGGATCTAAGTGAGGTTGTGTATATGAAGGTACCAATGGGACATCCCGCTTCATCTTCTGGCAAAGTTTGCAAACTAAAGAAATCATTATATGGCTTACGACAAGCTCCTCGGTGTTGGTTTGCAAAGCTTTCCTTGGCACTAACAGAGTACGGGTTCACTCAATCATGCTCAGATTATTCTCTCTTATCTCTTCGGACTTCCACTACTGAAATTCATGTGCTTGTGTATGTTGATGACTTAGTTATTGGAGGCAATGATTCGACTGGAATTCGTCATTTCAAAGCCTATCTCAGTCGTTGTTTTCATATGAAAGATCTTGGTCGTCTCAAGTATTTCTTGGGTCTTGAAGTTGCAAAACATCCGGATGGCATCTTTCTTTCTCAACGAAAGTATGCCCTTGACATTCTTTCCGAGGCAGGACTCCTTGGTGCACGTCCAGCCCTTACACCCATTGAACAGAATCATCATTTGGCTTTGACTGAAGACGATGATTTGCGTGATCCTGAGCCTTTCCGGCGTCTTGTGGGGAGATTTATTTATCTCACCATTACACGCCTGGAATTGTCTTATAGTGTGCATGTTCTTGTACAATTTATGACCAAGCCCAAAATTGCTCATTGGACTGCTGCGTTGCGTGTGGTTCATTACTTGAAAACCTATCCTGGACAAGGCATTCTCTTGAAATCATCATCCACCTTACAAATGTGAGCTTATTGTGATTCTGATTGGGCTAGTTGTCCCATCACGCGACGTTCACTCACTACCTATTTCATTTTTCTCGGTGATTCATCGATCTCTTGGAAAACGAAGAAGCAAGGTACGATCTCTCGTTCTTCCGCTGAGGCAGAATATCGCTCTATGGCTAATGTGACATGTGAGCTCAAATGGTTACTTGGTCTTCTTCGATCCTTTGGAATTAGACATGATTCTCCGGTGCCTCTTCTCTGTGGTAGCCAATCTGCTATACATATGGCTCAGAATCCAGTTCATCACGAACGTACGAAGCATATTGAAGTTGACTGTTATCTTGTTCGTGATGCTATTCGCACAGGTGTCCTCACAACTCGGTATATTCACACATCCGAACAATTGGCTGATGTTCTTACCAAGGCATTGGGTAGTAAACAGTTTCTCAATCTACTTGGCAAGTTGGGCGTTTGTGACCTACACGCTCCAACTTGAGGGGGGGGGGGGTGTTGAGATATTGACATATCTTGTCAATATCTTTTCCTTTCCTTGTAAATATTGTTTCCTTATGTAAGTTGTGCACTTTAGGAAATCTTCTTTTCTAAGTAGAAAAGTAGAATATGTAGCTAATATAGAATCCTAGTCAAAGTAGAATTATGGTGTATATATAGGGTTGTATCATTCATAATTCTTCGAGAAGTGAAATAACAATTTCCTCTTCACAATTCTCGATTCTAACTTGATGCTGTGTTAGGGGTCCAATGGGTACACGAAATGGGATCCTGTTACTTTTGATTTTGCCAATATGATACTGACTATAAATCACAAAGGAAAAGATGTGTTCTTGTAAAGTGAAGCAAAAAGTCAAACACCGACATTAAAAATGATGACATGCCCGTCACTTCGAAAGTATTTCCAAAATGAGCTTGTTGGTATTGCTGAAATTTTGTTTGCTACAAGTGGAGAGGAGATTGGGAAGACTCCTGAATGGATCGAGCAAGTATTGCTGGACAATCAAGATTTGTTCGGAGAACCAAGTGGGTTGCCTCCCAGTAGAAGGCAGAATCACAGAATCGTCCTGAAACCGGGCAGCGAGCCAGTCAATTTGAGAGTATATCGATTTTGAGAGTATATCGATATCCTCATATTCAGAAAGAGAAAATCGAGAGATTATTGGAAGAAATGTTGCGAGACCAGATCATTACTCCAAGTACTATCCCGTTCGCATCACCCGTAATCTTGGTGAAGAAAAAAGATGGTCCGTGGAGATTTTGTGTAGACTACCGAAGGTTGAATGATATAACGATCAAGGATCGCTTCCCAATGCCGGTAATCATCGAGGAGTTATTAGACGAATTGTATGGGGCATAATGGTTTTAAAAGATAGATTTAAAAGCGGGTTATCGTCAAATAAGAGTGGTAGAGGAAAGAACGAATTCCTTCTTCACGATTCTTCGTGCCAAGGTTTCTAAAGACACATCTAACCATACAATAATACCCTTCTGAATGTATTTCTTATTGAGACATGCATATTACCGCCATAAAATACTTATTAGATGAAGAACATCGAGCCTACGTAGAGAAACAATATGCAAGTTCCGTTGAAAGGTCAACGGTTCAATAGTACTGATACACTTTAAAGTTTCAAGTATTACTTTTGTTACAGATTCAATCATTCATTAATAAAAACATACTCTGTATTATAATTAAAAAAAAAAAAAAACCAAGCCTCCACCTATTTTGAATAGTCCCTCAGCCTAAACAAGTACTACTCAATAATACAAGTGAAGTAATTTATACTCCATAGTATAACATCTTACAACATTGTTATAGTAAATATTTATTCATAGTGAATCTATAATTTTATTAAAATATATTATTGCGGCTTGATAACTTGGGATCTCCCATCTGCCTAGCCGTTCCAACATTCGATAGTGGAAAATATATGAATGATCAAACCCATTTATAACTGCTACGCAGTCGGTATCATAGTAAATCCTGATAATCAGGGGTAGGCCTCAATTATTGAAAGCAATGTCGGAATCCTGACAATTTTGTACCTAGGAAAGCCTCCATCATTTAGTAACTTTTTCCATTCGGCTTCGGTTCTCTCTCTTCCACTCGAACCCGAGAACATTGTAAGCAACGCAATATCCATCATATTGCCAGTATCATCAAATGGACCGTCACCTCCTGGCTGCAAAATTATATCGGCAATGATAATTTTTCCACCTTCTGGGATTGCTTTACGACAATTTTTCATTATCTTTACACAATCTTCATCGCCCCAGTCATGCATGATCCACTACATCATAAATATATAGATTACATAAGGTTATATATAGTAATAGAAGCATTGGGTTTAAGGATACAATTAAGTTATCTTCATTTCACAATTCACATGATATGATTTCAATTCAGAAAGTCTAATAGTGACAACTCTGAAGATATTTAGATTTCAATTTTTGCAACCCGATTAGTCAATTACTAGTGTTACATTTTCTTTGCAATTTTAGTGTAAAAATGGACAGAAAGAATGCATGATGTAAATTAAAAACGAGTTAGAGCTTACCTTTAAGAACACTGCATCTGCTTGAGGAATGGTTTCAAACATGTTACCTCCAACATGGATGACTCCATCATAGTCAGGTGCATTCGCAACAACCTGCGGCAAATCAAAGTTAATCCCTTGAATATGTGGATTTGCCTTAACAATCTCGCCAATGGCAGCCCCAACACCACCCCCAACGTCCACCAAAGACCTAATCCCACCAAACCCGCCTTTGTAATTGCGTAAAATGGCATCCACGGTGATTCTGCCCGTGCAAGCCATTCCTTCATTGAAAATTGTACTGTAATCGGGATTAAGAGAAATATATTTCCATGCCTCATCTCCGTGGGCCTTCTTAAATGGCGTGCCTCCTTCTGTTATGGATCGACTTAAAAGTTGCATTGGAATTTGCGTGATTGAATGAGTCGCCAACAATGTAAATGGTGCCAATGATAGCTTGGAATTATGCAAAAGCCACTTAGAGGTGTGGTTGAGGCAGTAGACGGTCTCAGTATCTGATAGAGGCATTTCATCGAACACTTTCTTATGGACTAAGAATCTCAAAAGGCGAGCAAGGCCAGAGATGTCCAGAGTTGGAGAGTCGATATAAGTAGCGATTTGGGACAAAGTAATTGGGGAGCCATGGGAGTTTATGATATCAGCCAGGCGAAGATCAACAGCACATTTGAGTGCCATTGTTTCAACAGAGTTGTATATGAAACGCCATACAATAGCTTGGCCTTGTAGCATGGCTTCTTCCTCTCCTTGCATCTGACTTCCCATTGTGACTTTAATTTTCTTATGGAAAAGGTGATGAATGAGTAACAAGGAAAGGAGCAATATATAGGGAATGGGCAAGGAGCTTGCTGCAGCTCCTCCTGCGTGTGGCTGTCAATTGGCCATGTCTCTCACGTTGGTGAGTGAATGGTTAAGATAAATTTGGTAAATATCAAACCCAATTTATTTTTGCTATTTTATTTTTGATGTTCATACTTTATGTCATTTATTTTTGATGTCATAATTTATGTCAGTATGCAACATTTTTTATGGACGTTAACAAAGTGAATGAAAAAACTAACGACCTATTTCTTTTCAAATTACAACATTTTAAATACAATGTAGGGGGTCCAACCCTTAACCTTCCCTTTATGAAAAAGACGCCTTTAAGTTTCCTAAATGTTCATCGCAAGATTATTAATCTAATTACTTTGATATATATATATATATATATATATAGTAACTATTATGATTAACGAATATTATTAATAGTAATAGTTAACATATATTGTAACTATAATACTATTACTTAACCTATATAGTAAATTAATACTATGTATAATAATAGTTAGCATATATAGTAACTATTATAGTAACTAATACTATTAATAGTAATAGTTAAAATATATAGTAACTATTATAGTTAATTAATACTATTAATAGTAATAGTTAACTTATATAATAACTATTATAGTTAACTAATAAAATTAATAGTAATTGTTAACATATATAGTAACTATTATAGTTAACTAATACTATTAATAGTAATAGTTAACATATATAGTAACTATTATAGTTAACTAATACAATTAATAGTAATAGTTAACTTATAAAGTAGTAATTATTATAGTTAACTAATACTATTAATAGTAATAGTTAACATATATAGTAATTATTATAGTTAACTAATACTATTAATAGTAATAGTTAACTTATATATTAACTATTATAGTTAACTAATACAATTAATAGTAATAGTTAACATATATAGTAACTATTATAGTTAACTAATACAATTAATAGCATTAGTTATCTAATAAAGTAACTATTATAGTTAACTAATACTATTAATAGTAATAGTTAACATATATAATAACTATTATTATTAACTAATAGTATTAGCTAATAAGGAGAATACCAAAAGTCATATAGATTTTGGGATAGTGATGACGTGGCTTCTCCAAAATCAAGAATTTGTCTAAACTTGTCCACGTGGCGAAGCCATAACCCTCCTCACCAACTTTAATGTATATATATAGATTTATGTCAAATTAATATCAATCATTGATTAAAAAATACATAATACAAACGCAGTAGCTAACGCTGCCCCACTCCAAGGTAGGAGCGGTACCATGTCCCTATATATAAGGACGGCTGAGATTTTTTTTCAAAATATAGCTTTTTATAATTTTAAATACCAAAATAACATTCATGAAAACTTATGTACCATAATAGCACTTTTTTGGAGTTTCGGGTTTGTCAAAACCGAGATTAAATTTAAATCCGGTATTGTCACTATCGGGACTAAAGGGGGCGATCGCACCCTTAAGAGGGGCGACCCCACCCAAGAGAAAAAAAGAGGGGCGACCCCATGCAAGAGAAAAAAAAGGCGTTGTTTACTGACGTGGGTGGCTTGTTTTATGGGTGACTTGTTTTATTGTTCCTTCGTCTCGCGTTATAAATACACCCACTTTTATTTTGTTGAATTTTCAAATTTTTTTTAAGTCATTCAACATTTTTAAAATACTATATTTATAATTTTTTAATATCATAATCAAATTGTATTTAAATATATTTTACTAAAAAATAACAAGTATTTTGAAACTTACCAGAAAAATAATAAGCTATACTTATTATAAGTTTTTATAGTTGTAATAATATATATATATTCCTTTCTTCTCACTAAAAAAACACAAATTTCTATTTTTAGTGTTACGTTTGTTTAAAAGGCACACTCTCAATTATAATAACTATTCACTTATTACTTTATATCCCATTTTCTCTTTTATATCTCATTTTTCATACTCACAACGCTTACTGCACTAAACATTTATTTTTTTTTGTGCAAAGTCAATTTTGTTTTTTTTTTAATAAGACGGAGAAAATATATATATATATATATATATAATAAAAACTCATTGTTGTGAAAACAAAGGAAAAGAAGCCCTAGAAATTTTCAGAGGATTAAGTCTCTCTGATTTTGTGGTGTTTCATCAGCTTGATGTTGTGGATCCCACCAGTGTTGCCTCCCTTGCTGATTTTGTCAAAATCCAATTTGGAAAGCTTGATATCTTGGTATGCTCTGAATCCAATTCTTGAAAGAAAAAGATCTTTAAATTTGTTCTGCATTTACATATCTTTAAAATGATAATACAACATCAATTTTTAATTTTTTGAAGGGTTAATTAGTGTATAAAGTTTGAGGGTTATTCGTAAAAAAAAAGGGTATGATGTTTTAAATTTGGCAAATGAAGGTCTAAGATAACCAAATGTTATTCCCTATGTCTTTAAATGAATTTTAAATGAAGGTCTAAGATTATCAAATGTTACTCCCTTTGCACAAAAATTAAAAAAAATGTTTAGTGCAGTAAGCGTTGTGAGTATGAAAAATGAGATATAAGAGAGAAAATGGGGTAGAAAGTAATAAGTGAATAGTTATTATAATTGAGAGTGTGCCTTTTAAATAAACGTAACACTCAAAATAGAAATGTGTATTTTTTTAGTGAGACGAAAGAAATATATATATTATTACAACTATGAAAACTTATAATAAAAACTTATAATAAGTATAGGTTTTTTTTTCTGGTCAATGAGTTTCAATTAAACAAGTAACCCACAAAATAAGCCACCCACGTGAGTCAACAAAACAGCAAATGATCCTGCGACTACTCTAATAGTGCGACTATTCTAATGGTGCCAAGGACAAATTACCAACCAGTAAGACTATTTTCATCGGCAACTCTTTTCAATTCAACACAATAATTAAATATTATTTTGCTCTCTTTCACCTCTTCAACTTACATCTACAACCCAACCTTTTTCTTTTTATCCTTCATTAGCAATCCAACCTAACTCATAATATCTCTTTAAATTATCTTTTATTTAATTTATCATATATTATCAATATTCAATTTATATTATTTTTCTAATCTTGTAATAAATCAATAAAAATATAATTAACTATTAAATTTATAATAATCACAAAAAAAAATTACTTAATAAAAATTTTCAAACAAAATTAAAATTCAACTTGAAATTAAACTTAAAATATTACAAGAAATGATTATGTCTAAAAAAAATCTCAAACTAGTCTCTATTTATAGAGGATGAAAAATAAAAATAAAAATTGGTATTTTTTTTTCATAAAAAATATATTCATTTACAGTTATTTTAGATATATATTAAAAAGGATAATTAAAAATATTTTTGCTCCAATCATGTTGTGACATGTGTCTTCAATTGGGTGGAAAAGTAGCCTCCGACACGCGAGGCGGCAGACAGACAACAAGGTTGCAAGGGTCGTTGGACTTATTTTTGTTTTCCTTTTTTATTTAAACTCCACTTTGTCCTATATGGACCAACCTCGGTTCCAAACCGCTGATGAAAGTAGTCTAACCAAGTTGGAACTTCATCCCAACCTGTACCACAAATCTACATTTTCATAGGGCCTGCATGAAGAGGTAACTGGCCAGTTGATACTTGATGGCCCGTCCAAGATGGGTCGTCGCCTGGATTATGGTTGCACCATGGATCGGATCCGTGGGTTCGGTCCACACTGATTCGGAGCCTTAAATCTTTTGATAAAAGTGGGCTCGGTGCGGTTCGGCTTGGGCTCGGTTGGTTCGATCCAGTTAGGCTGGCTCATGGGCTAACGGTTGGGCCTAGCCCCGTCCAAGATGGGTCGTCGCCTGGGTTATGGTTGCACCACGGATCGGATCCGTGGGTTCGATCCACACTGATTCTGTAAAGGGTGCTGATCTAGGTTCAATGAACCAGGTATAGGACGGAAGGGTTGGAATGGTTCAAGGAACTAGTTCGAATAGGTACTGGCAGGTCCAGATGATCTCCACCCTCCATCAAGATCAGATCCAACGGCTGAAATCCACCGGGTGTCAATTGAGGTTATTCCCAAAGGACACCCCAACTCTTCAATATCTATAAATAGTCCCCATCAATTTGTCAATCTTCATTCAATTCATTCAAGCATTAGATATTCAGTTAAATATCATCTTGTAGCATTCTTCTTCCTTTCAAAGTTCAGAAGTTTCGAAACACCCTAAGTTCTTAGATTTCCTGATTTAAAGTGCTTCTATCATGATTCGAAAAGTCATTTCATATTACAAGAGGATTGCCGTTACATCCGTTAGCACCTGTGCGGGACAAATTCTTCTTACGGAGATTGTGTTCACACAAGACTCGACTTCCGATTAAATCTTATTCGGTCTTTATTTTCCACCCCGTTATTATTGTCTCATTTCCATTTTCAAGAAATATTTTATTTAGAAATATTTATTTTAGAAATATTTTTAATAACAGTTGCAACCTCATCCCAACACCTGTACCACAAATTTACATTTTCATAGGGCCCGCAGGAAGAGGTAACTGGCCAGTTGATGGGCCAAAAAAAAGCGACATGGTTCTGAACAATGCAAGGGCCAGGCAGGGCCGGCTATAAGGGTGTGCAAGAGGTTCCTCCGCTCCGGGCCCCAAATTTTAGAGGGCCCCCATTTTATCTAGGTACATTAGGTATATAGCTTTCAAAAAAAATTATGTTGTGCAAAAAGTAATGATCAATGTAATAAATTATTTTTGAATTTTAATACTTAATTTTTTTTACTTTTTTTTTCCACTTTATACAATATACAACATATTCCCAACTTTTGACCTTTACTCATTTCCATAATTTTCCTATGTAACCCCTTAGAACTTTTCTAATTCCACATTCTTCACACGGGCCTATTCTAGGTGTTTGGGAGTAGGCATCAAATGAAGGCGAATGGTGAGTCGAGATGTTCCATTTTTTCTAAACAGCTCAAAAGGATCAAGTGAAAATTCATATATAGACAAAGAAAATCCGGAAGGCTCACAAGAGGGTTGACAAAGAAATAGAAGTCAAAGTAATCTATTGATTTGTGTGAAAGTCATGTTTACCCCTAAGAGTCTTGTTGCGAGTTAGTAACTTAATGTTCATTGATCCCCATGTGGCAATATTGATAGAGCAAGTGAAACAAATGGTGAGAAGCATCTTATGTATTAATGCAATTCTAATTAACGAGATGTCAAAGCAAAGAAATGATTAATCACAAAATTCAATCAAGTGAGAGAATCCTACAATGTAATGAGCACATTTTTAATTGCAATTTCTTGAAAGGCCATAACACAATGGCTAGTATCACCCCTTTCATCAAAACAATCATCGCTGAATCCTCAAAAACATGATACCCCTCAAGTCCTCTCAAAGGACGTTCACTTCCTTCCACAATATGCTCGGTCGACAAAGTTCGTCCCGTGACTTTTTCAGGCCCGTTTCTTTGGACAACTTGTGCTCGTGAGTGCTCCGTGGCCTCGACTCCTCCGCTCCCTTTGATGTCGTAGGCGCGTAAGCGATCGCTGCCTCGGTGCACGGTGTGGGATCGGGGAAGTTAACGAGAAGATGGAAAGCTCAAGCGTCTTGGCGGTCCAACAACAAAGAGTAGCTAGGACTAGGGGCTACCCCATCCTTTAATATTAAAAGCAGGTCTTTTAGAAATCAACCTTCGCTAGGTTCCTAAAGTACTTTCTTCGTTCAATCCAAAGTCCTCCTTGGACATTGTAGTTAATCTTAAGTTTTCTATAAAAAGAGTCTTTTTCTTTTCTCGCTAGGCGTTTAGACATTATGTTGCACACCTACATTACATTTAATGAAATGGTTTTATTTTAAATGATCACTCAGCATCGCTGGCGACAAAATAATCTCTGGAAATGATTAAGATTTTAATTAATTGGTGCGAGAAAGTCAACTAATGCCCTCCCTATACACTTTCCTCACCTCACAAAGGCCTCCATCCAAGCCCATACACTTTCCAAAACATATCCCCATCATCACCTTGATCAAGTCAACGAAGGCGGCAACATCAAAGGACAACAAGGTCACTCGGCATCGGGAGATCGACCCCATGCTCGAAAAAACGAGGGCTTGCCTCCGCCCCCATGCATCAAGAAAGTTCAAGTAGAAGCTTGCCTTCGTCCTCAAGTGCTCAAAAAAAAAAAAAAAAAAACAAAAGCTTCAAAAAAAAAAAAAAAGCTTCAAAAAAAAACAAAAGCTTCAAAAAAAAAAAACAAAAGCTTCAAAAAAAAAAAACAAAAGCTTCAAAAAAAAAAAAACAAAAGCTTCAAAAAAAAAAAAGCTCCAAAAAAAAAACAAAAGCTTCAAAAAAAAATAAGGCCAAGGACCTAGCACCGCCGATCAGAAGGTTTGACATTTGGGCAAAATTAAAGCCCGAAGAACGGAAGTTGTCGACAACAAGGGAGGCGGTTAAAGCAACGGCAAAACATATCATAAGCCCTTAAAGGCTGCATCGAGAAATCTTTCTCCCCAGATGAAGGACGACGATCGAAAGCAAGCGGAATCGCTCAAAATGACTTGTCAAGGAATCACCTCAAGGCCCGCACCTTATCATCCAAACTTCCTATCAGAGCCTTTTCACCAAAAGTACCACAAATGTTCATACCCCTTTTCTAAAGCCAAACACGGTTCGGACCCGAACTACGGCGACTGAGCTCCTCACAATGAGGGGAACGTAGGCAACCGAGAAATGGTCCGGTCATAAACACATTCAAATCCCGAGAAAATCCGGCCTCACCAATAGCCTCTCCTATACGATCCCTCTTCACCATTCGCCAACTTCGACTCTTGGTATCAGTTGACTTTCTCCTCATGATTAATCAAAATGTTTGTTCATATCGAGATTAGGGGTTGAATAACCCGAACATTAATAAAGGGTTTTAAGCAATCTTGTGATCATTTTGAATAAAACATATTTTGAGATGTCTCGACAAGTCTTCTTTTTCTACATTATAGGAAAAATAGAGGCTAAACACTAATTTTACGTCGGCGGGGGCTTCCATACACTTTTACAAACCTTTCTAAACTTATGCTCTCTCGAAAGAGTCAAACCCAAAGCGAGTTCTTTTGTGCCTTCGTCAAATGAGGCCATCAAATAATACAAATCGGAGGATTCATCCCCACTTTTCGAAAAAAAAAATATATGCCCTATGAGGTATACATTCCTAAAATTGTCTTGCTTTTACATTTTCTTAGGTTGACTAATTGAATAAAGAAAATAATAAAGTAAATATGGAAGGATGGGTTGCCTCTTTTGCTACATGATAATTCAAGAACGTTGGTTCTTCACTCTGCTACAAGATGGGTTGGGTCTGCGTTCGGTATCGGTCTACGGTGCCTACCGGGTTGAAGCCTCTCTAATTGTGTCGGATTCACGAGTCGTGAGGCCAGAGGCTTTGCCAAGTTACTTCTTCCAAATCAAGACTTCGCAAATACATCTCTTCGGACCAAGGCTCCACCAAGCAAGATGAGATTTGATCGCCATGTTGGTCGTGGGCTAGTCAAGTGCGGTTCTTTGATGTCCCGAGGACGAGGACGGAATTTTAACCAAGACCAGGAAATTCATCATATTTCTATGGCTAATATTGGAACTGAGTCCATAAAACTCCTTGTGCCAATCGAATGAGGTTTCGATGTTCATCCTTGGAAGATGTCGAGGAATTTTGGTTTGACGGTGCCCTCGGCCCGATGGAACTTTCACGGTAGAAGAGGAAAAGGATCCCCATCCCTATCTTGGCCGGACAGACTACCACCACCTTCCTCGCGCTCTTCTCGACTTGCGAATCGGCCGTCCTTTCGGCCTCGGTCGATATACATTCACGGTTCGATGCAGGACGGTCGTTTGGGGAAACAAATTGACTTCGATCCGATTTGGGCAGTATGGTATGCCTCAAAGCGGTCGGGGTCGGCTCGGTATGTCACGACGGTTTGGTATGCCTCGGCGGTTCGGTACGAGATCGATCGGGAGCTTCTCGGTTACATCGGTTTGAAATGCCTTGGCAAACCCGGTTCAAGATGTCCAATCCCGGCACCGCACAAGCCTCACAAGATTCCTTCATGGCCGTCTCAACGGGACGGCAAACCCCAAATACGGACTCTTTGGACCCATGCGGCCTAACGTAACCGATCGGTTCACGGCTCCTCGGCGGGGGCAAAATCGGTACGGAATGTCTCCTCGTGGTTGGGGATACCTCGGAATGCCACGGCGGTGGAATCCCACCTCGGTTTAGAACCAATCTATCGGGGCCTTCGCGGCAACGGTTTGGAATGCTTCCACGGTGCAGTCCCGGGGCAACGGTCGAAGCCGCTTCCTCGGGATGATGCTAGCTCGGCCGCTCCTCATGCGGCTTTCACAATCCATTCCTCACTCGAGGCTTCGATGGGTTACCAAGCCTCCATCCCGGTTTCATCGAGAATCACCGGGACCGCAGTACCCACACTGGTCATGCACCTTCGACTATGCAATTCAACAATCGGGGACGGCGGCCCGCACTTAAGCCTACTTATGGGCCTCGCTCAGGAAATTCGAGTTACCCGGCTACATCAAGGCGCCTTTGCCCTCTTTGCCGGTTGAAAATCAACAACAAGCCGCAAGAGTTCTATCCCTTTGCCCGGGGTCCTACTCGAAGCTCCCCGGGGTGATTCGGGCCAAGGACGAGGATTTCACCTATGTCCCCGGATCGGCCGTTCCCTCCGCTTTGTATGCCGCCGGTGGTAGCTCCTCTCTCTAGCTCGGTCATTGGTTTGAATGCCATGGTTCCACCACAAGACCCTCATTTGGCTTGATTCGTGGAGCGACACAAGGAAATGAAAGCACGGTGCTGAATTGATTGCTAAGAAGTACGCTTTCCGGCCAACGAACCCGGACTCCTTTGTTCCCCACAAATTCGTGATGCCTAATTTGGATCTCTTTGATGGCCTTGCATGCCCGAAAACCCATACTGGACACGTATACCTTGGCAATGAAGGTCAAAGGGCGCCAATCAGCGGTTGGGCGACTATTTCGATCTCTCTTTGAAGTCCGGTGCTCTAAAATGGTTCTTTCGCTTAAAATCCGAGGCCGGGCTACATGGGACCGGACTACTAGCCAACTTGGAGTGGGAAGCAAATAGATTTGACACATGAGACAACAATGCGGCGTCAGACGAGAACATCGGGGACTTTTACAAGCAAGATGGCAACTCCTCCTTTTGAAGAGGAACAACTAGACATCTTTCGATCACGCACGAAACCACATCGAGGGTCTCGCTTAGCAATTTCCCTATCCCAGGATCTACGGGCAATGATCAATTCGGGGCTAAATTTGAAAAAGCTTATAATCGGCAACCAGAGCCCCTTTGCACACCCTTACGAGATACGGGTTTCTTCCACCTCGACACGACTCTGAAAAAGGGCGGTATGAGAGCGATCGAAAAGGGGACCCCGAGGACCCAATACGATCCAACAATCCATTCCCTAAAAAAAGTAGTGTGAATATGATTGAAGCCACGAACAAGCCAAGTGCCACTATGGCTAACGGTTCCCATATGGAAGACACTCTTCGAAGAGAGGATTCTAGTTTCATAGTCGGTATCAAAAATGGGTTTCTCCCTTCATGACAACTTCACCTTGAAGGCTCTCACGTTGATCGATTGGCTCGGTACTTCATCGGTATGTCGGTCAAACCTTTAAGCGGACCTCTGTAGTGACGCTTTGTCAAACACAGGGCTTCATCAAATCATTCAAAGAAAGATTCCGTGGTTTTCGCCATGTCTTTTCCATGGAATGGGGCTTTATCCAAGTCACACCTATCTTCGAAGAAAGGCCTAGTCACCTCAACAACTATCTTGGAGTTTCGGCTTTAGAACTTGGCATATGGCAACTCCTGCATCATCGAAGTTGAGAATTGGGAATCTCCTCATATCGGCATTTCGTCAAATCACAACTAACCCAAGCGAAAGAGGGTTCATTCATGTCAACATTCTAGAGCTGTCGGCGTCGGCTTCAAATGTCCGAGGCGAAAAGAAATTTCAATCGAGACCCGGGGTTCAAATCCAACTTCATCCCAAGATCAAAATTGACCTCATCAATAACATGCAATTCGGTCCGCGACCAAAGGATATCACCCCACCGGCTCAAAGTTTGTCCCAAACGATCAACAACACATACATCCCCTCTCATCACCATGCATCCCCACAAAAATCTCCCCGGGGCTCATGTAGCATGCACGAAACTTGAATCAATAGGAACAATCCTAAGTGATTGAAGATCTTAAATTCCCCGCCAAAAGCTTAGGCTAAGTGCATCTTCGAAAGCAAGTAAATGCATCATCTCGCAAACTTATGCAGTGATACTCTCACAATCATTTTTGGCTCTATACATGCATCTGTCACCATAAATATCATATATGCATCTTCCTCTTCACTAACGAACGCAGGAATTCAAACGTGAAATCAAATCCCCCTTTTCGGCAAGGATGATCTTCACCAAAGACGACCTCCAATGTCCACAAATGGATGAAGACGCCCTCCGGCATCTACGAGTTTGGCAAAGACAAGCTCAGGCGTGCAACTTGCTAAAGACGACCTCAATGTCCACAAATGGATGAAAACAGCCCCAATGAAGACCACCTCCAGTGTCTACCGTTCGGTCAGAGACGCCAAGTTCTCAAATACAATTCGGTCAGAGACGCCAAGTTCTCGAAATACAAATCGGTCAGAAACGCCAAGTTCTCAATTACAAATCGGTCAGAGACGCCAAGTTCTCAAAATACAAATCGGTCAGAGACGCCAAGTTCTCAAGTGCAAATCGGTCAGGGATGCCAAATTCTCGAATACAAGTCGGTCAGAGACGCCAAATACAAATAGGTCAGGGACACCAAGTTCTCAAAATGCAAATCGGTCAGGGATGCCAAGGTCTCAAAATGCAAATCGGTCGGAGACGCCAAGTTCTCCAATACAAATCAGTCAGGGACGCCAAACTCTCCCATGCCAATCGGTCGGAGACGCCAAGTTCTCCAATATAAATCGGTCAGGGACGCCAAACTCTCCAATACAAGTCGGTCAGGGACGCCAAGTTCTCAATTACAAATCGGTCAGGGATGCCAAGTTCTCAAATACAGTTCGGTCAGAGATGCCAAGTTCTCAAAGGCAAGTGGGTCGGGGACGCCGAGTTCTCAAATACGGTCCGGACAGAGACGCCAAGTTCTCAATCAGATACATCGAGACTCTCAACACTATCAACTACTACACAGCCCCCGCGACTTGCTCTCCTGCAGGTAAGCACAGCAAAGGTACGTTAGTCCCTCAACATATCTCAAATGTTGCATGATTACCCTTAGCTTTAAGCTATCTCTATCTCCGCAAATAGCGGCAGAAAGCTTTAGTTCCTTAAGGTGACGGCCTCCAAATTATCAAAAGGCCCGGGATCCTAGACCTATTCCTAAGCTGTCCGGTGGATTTCGAACTACGGCCGGCTTGATTCCCTCTTGGGATACGTAGGTAGCCTATCATTAGGTCCGGCCGCTCGACGGCACGGTCATCCTTTCCTTCGGCGGCGGACGTAAAACCGATCCCTTCAAATAAAGTCCACTAGAGGACCATCTATCCTAAACCATCAAAGGAAATCATTTCAAATCAAGGTTCGAGGCACCTAAAACGCCATCATCAAGGTTCGAGGCACCTAAGACGCCATCATCAAGGTTCGAGGCACCTAAGACGCCATCATCAAGGTTCGAGGCACCTAAAGCGCCATCATCAAGGTTCGAGGCACCTAAGACGCCATCATCAAGGTTCGAGGCACCTAAGACGCCATCATCAAGGTTCGAGGCACCTAAAACGCCATCATCAAGGTTCGAGGCACCTAAGACGCCATCATCAAGGTTCGAGGCACCTAAGACGCCATCATCAAGGTTCGAGGCACCTAAGACGCCATCGTCGAGGTTCGAGGCACCTAAGACGCCATCATCAAGGTTCGAGGCACCTAAGACGCCATCATCAAGGTTCGAGGCACCTGAGACGCCATCACCGAGGTTCGAGGCACCTAAGACGCCATCATCAAGGTTTGAGGCACCTAAAACGCTATCACACACAACACGAGGAAAGCGATAAATCGCAATCATCCCTTAGGGTGACTTCCCAAAAATAGTCAAGTAATAGGGCGACTTCCCCAAAATAGTCAGATCATAGGGTGACTTCCCAAAAAATAGTCAAACCATAGGGCGACTTCCCAAAAATAGTCAAAACCGTAGGGCGACTTCCCAAAAATAGTCAAGTAATAGGGCGACTTCCCAAAAATAGTCAAACCATAGGGCGACTTCCCAAAAATAGTCAGACCTTAGGGTGACTTCCCAAAACAGTCAAAACCTTAGGGTGACTTCCCAAAAAACAGTCAGATCATAGGGCGACTTCCCAAAAATAGTCAGACCATAGGGTGACTTCCCAAAAATAGTCAAATCTTAGGATGACTTTCCTAAAACAGTAGGGTCGACGACTAAAGATAGTCGAAAGACCCGAACTACGACTGGCTTGATTCCTCTTAAGGATACGTAGGTAGCCTATCATTAGGTTCGGCCAGACCAAAATGGTCATTCCTATCCCAGCGGAGCGGATATACAACCCTAGCCATCGGACCGAAGAGGGTCATTTCTTATCCCCAGCAGAGTTTCTTTCGGCCAATCGATCGTAGAACTCGCTCGCCAGTTGACATCCTAAAACAGTCACTCCTGGGGTCGACAACTAAAGATAGTCGAAAGACCCGAACTTCGGCCGGCTTGATTCTCACTAGGGATACGTAGGTAGCCTATCATTAGGAATCCAGCCACTCGATCACTGATCATCCCGCCAAATATGGAGCCTTACTCTTATCGACGACCCCGCTTCCTTCGAAAGCACCGTCGCCGAGGGGCTACTGTAAGTGCTCCAATTTGAGCCGTTAGTACTTTCGTTAGAAAATTAACGAGAGTTTTAACATTTCTAACATTTCTAACAAACCTAACCTTTCTAACAAAGCAAGGGTAAAGTGGGCATTGCCATTTAAAGTTAAACCAAGAAAAGAATCTCAAAAAGCAAAAGAAATTGGAAAAATCCGAATTAGGCAAGTTGAAAAACAAAGCTGCTGGAAATTTTTGAATAATATTCTTCTGTTCAAAGCACAGAGCGGCATTTAATGCACCGGGCACGTTTACAAGGACCTCCGCGCGGATATGATTGATGTTCACGGGGGTTATAAATTGAACCCTCCTCTCTCGGTTAAAACAACACAATTTGATCACAAAGCAACGAAACTACGGCGAAATATAGGGAGAAAACGGTGGGAATTCACTTGAATTGCCACCATTTTCTCTTCAATCTTTCCCAAATCTCACTCACTCACAAACACTTCAAATCACTCTCATACATACTCTTATACATACACTAACTCAAGCTCAAATCACCCTTTAGGAGGAGGAATAGAGAGAAAACATAGAGGACTTCATTGTTATCTACTTGTTTTCTCTTTAACCAACTCAAATCATCAACCCTAAACACTTTCAAATCCTAAACACATTCAAGCCTTTGAATCCATTCAAACACAAGACACAAGGAAGATAGGTATAACCTCCCTCTCCCTACACTAAGTCTCTCATTCATGCATGCATCTTTAAACTACAAAATGTAGTTATTTTATCTTCTTGTCTTAGATCCAAGAAGATCACCATGGAAGTTCATCTCCATGGATGATCTTCTACAAGGATCAACATTTTCTTCAATGTGTTCTTATTTACTTGCAAAATGCATTTTCAAAACCCTAAATACCATTTTCAAGCACCAAATCCCATTTTCAAAGGATAAAATTCCCCTTCCCAAGCAAATGAAGTGCTTAGTCCTAATGTACCCCAAGGATGGTTTGGTATAGTTGATTCACCACTAAAATGTCTAGTGATCACTAACCAAAACCTAGGGAAATGGGGACAAGCATGGATGCAAAAACCCCCTTTAAAATCATATTTTCTCTCTTGAGAAGTTGCTGTCCAGTAGCAATTTTCTCAGACCTCAGTCCATGGTCTAATTTTTGGACATAGATAAACTTGGAATTTGGTGTTGACTACAAAATACTTTTTGTAGCCAACATCCAGATCTTTCCATACATATTTTTACTTTATTTTTTGCGTGAGTAAAACCCAATATTTCAATTTTTCTCTTAGAGGCCAGTTCATTAGCTTCTGGAAATCCAGATTTCACATCTGAGATTTACAGAAGGTTTTGACCCCTCAAATTACTTCCAAAATGGAAAGTTCCTTTGCAGAAACCCTATTTAGGGTGTTTTAAGCAACTTTCATTCTCGGACTTTCCCCAGATTCTGAGGTTTTGAAGCCTTTAAGTCCATTTCAAAGTCAAGGGTCAACTGCCTTTTTCATTCTGGCAGAATTGCTTTTCAACTCCCAAAAATCTTTTGAGTGCCAAGACTCAACCCAAAAATCATACCAAAAATCTTGGGGATTTTTCAAAGTCTTATAAAGAGTTCCCCATTTTTGTTTTTCTCAGTTTCAACTCATTTTGGTCAAAACACACACACACACACACACACACAAAAGAATTTCAAATGTTTGGAAGACTCGTTTTACGAGGCGCTCCGGCTGCACACTAACGTCCTTCCCGACGCGTAACATGACCTCCGAACCTAAATCTCTGATCTCGGGCTTTTTTCAAAGTTTTGGCCCTTAAAACAAAAATGGCGTGGCGACTCCGTTTTGATTTTCAAAAAATCGGGCATCATCACAAAGTTCACACCAAATGCCGTGAAGAATAATCCTCCTTCTCGTCAAACAAAGTGGGTCATCAAAAGGTGCTAACCTTAGGACCCAAAGAATAAATGGGACCTCATTTTAAATGTTTATCTTTCAGTCCATTTTAAATGTTTATCTTTCAGGTCCCCTGCTTAATGGCTAGTCACTCTCTGTTTTGTAGCTAAAAATGTGAGCGAAAATAGTTGACTATGGCACAAGAGGTTGAGCCACTTGAACTTCAAGTATCTAGCAAAGATTGGAAGGGAAGACCTCGTTCGTGGTTTACCCAAAGTGGCTAACCACCATCCATAGAAACGCTTAGCAGGTGCATGTCAACTTGGTAAACAAACCGCGTCGTCTTTCACCAAAGAAGATTGCGCCCTCAATTGCAAGATGTTTACAACTGCTTCACATAGATTTGTTTTGACCCGTCACCACTGCCAGCATTGGAGAAAATAGATATACTTTAGTGGTGGTGGATGATTATTCAAGATATACGTGGGTTAAGATGATGATCACCAAGGATGATTGCTATAAAATTCTAACCTCACTATTCAGACGGCTCCAAACCCAAAAAGAAGACTACATCGTTAGTGTGAGATCAGATAATGGAATAGAATTTAAGAATAACGGTGTTGCTCAGTATTGTGATGACCATGGGATTGATTACAATTTTTCTACCACTCGGTGTTCCACAACAAAATGGGGTTGTGGAATCGAAAGAACTGGACATTGATTGAGGCAGGAAAAACCATGATTTCAGAAGCGAAGCTACCTCAGTATTTTTGGGCTGAAGCAATCAATACAGCATGCTTCACTCAGAACCGTTCCCTCATCAACAAGACCTACAACAAAACTCCATATGAGCTTTGGAGAGGAAGAACCCCCAACATTGCTTTCTTCAAGATCTTCGGCTGCAAATGCTTTATCTTCTACAATGGAAGAGAAAATAGAGGTAAATTCAGAGCCAAGGCCGATAAAGGTATTTTTGTTAGGTATGCTAAATATTCTAAGGCTTTTTGTGTTTTCAATAAAACTAGTATAAAGATAGTAGAGTCTCGCCCATGTTACTTTTGATGAACATTCTCTCCTTGAGCCACATATGGCTCCAAATGTTGCTGATGATTTTGCTGAGAATAATGAAACAGGTGAAAGTTCCAAAATCATACCTGAACCTCAACAACCGCAAAATCCAGCAAATTTAACTGAAATTCCCTCAAACCGCAATTTTCAAACTGCACCTGAAGTTTCTACTCCAGATGCAACCGCAAGGGAAGATGTTGAGAATTCACCCATCCAACTTATTGAACCTATTCGTCAACTTACATTCCATGACTTCGCTGAAGGATCTAACAATGTTCCAATTGAAGATCTTCAGCAAACCTCAGTTAAACCAGATTTACCCCCCGAGGTTCGTGTAGTCATCAGTCACCCTCTCACAAATGTGATTGGTGATTTGTTTTCCGGTGTTCAAACAAGGAGATCGAACTATGACGAGCATACTCCCTTGATATCTCAAATTGAACCCAAGAAGATTGATGAATCACTCCAAGATTTCAGTTGGGTCATTGCTATGCAAGAAGAACTCAACCAGTTTGAAAGATGCAAGATTTGGACATTAGTGCCTAGACCTCATGATCAAGGAGTGGTAAGAACAAAGTGGGTGTTTAGAAATAAGATGGATGAGAATGAAAGCATCACCAGAAACAAAGCAAGGTTGGTTGCACAAGGATATAGGCAAGAAGAAGGAATCGACTACGACGAAACCTTTGCTCTAGTTGCAAGACTTGAAGCTATCAGAATCTTTTTGGACTACGCCTCTTTCAAGCGTTTCAAGTTTTATCAAATGGACGTGAAGAGTGTTTTCCTCAACAGTGAACTTCAAGAGATCGTGTATGTTGCTCAACCTCCTGGTTTTGAAGACTCCAAATTTCCAAATCATGTCTACAAATTCCAGAAAGCTTTGTATAGACTCAAACAAGATCCAAGGGCATGGTATGAGACTCTATCTAAATTTATACTAGAAAAAGGCTTCAAACGCGGAAAAATCGATACTACTCTATTCATTGCCAAATATAATAATAATTCCTTACTTGTTCAAATTTATTTTGATGATATTATTTTTGGATCTACTAATGAATTACTCTGTAAGCGTTTTAAGAAGCTAATGAAAAGCAAGTTTGAGATGAGCATGATGGGAGAATTGACGTTATTTCTCGGGCTTCAAATCAAACAATGTGATGAAGGAATCTTTTTCAGCCAAGCCAAATACACCAAGGAGTTGATAAAGAAGTTTGGACTAGAAAATGCAAAAGCATATGATACTCCCATGGCCACCGGTAATAAGCTTAATAAAGATCTAAAAGGTAAGAAGGTTGATCAAACCTTATATCGAGGTATAATTGGCTCATTACTTTATTTAACTGCTAGTAGGCCAGATATCATGTTTAGTGTTTGTGTATGTGCTCGCTATCAAGTCGATCCTAGAGAAGCACATTTAAGTGCAGTCAAGCGTATAATCCGCTATCTCTCTGGAACTACTAACCTTGGACTTTGGTATTCCAAAGATTTGAATTTTGATCTCGTAGGTTATTCAGATGCAGATTATGCAGCTTGCACTATTGACAGAAAAAACACTAGTGGGACTTGTCACTTCCTCGAGAATAGACTAATTGCTAAGCCTCAGTTTCAGTGTCAACCACAGAGGCTGAATATATTGCTGCTGGAAGTTGTTGCTGTCAAATCCTTTGGATGAAGCAACAGTTGGTAGACTATGGAATTGATGAAGGAAATTGCCCAATCATGTGTGACAACACATCAACAATTTCAGTCTCCAATAACCCTGTCATGCACTCAAAGACCAAGCATATTGATATCAAGTATCATTTTCTCAAAGACCATGTGAAAAAGGGGAATATCCATTTAGAGTATGTGGGGGACAGACAACCAGATTGCTGACATCCTCACCAAAGGTTTTGACTCCAAGAGGTTTTCATTCCTCAGAGGAGAAATGGGTATGATTGAGCTTAAATATGTCCATATTTTTTTTACTAACTTGTGTGTTAAGTATGTGGATTTTAGGTTGAAATTTCTGTTGAGGTTTCAAACCTCACCCCTGTTGAAACCGTGTGACAAAAACTGCATGCAGTCAACCGCTTGCAGCCAACCGCCAATTTCAAACCGCATGCTGCAGCCTGACCGCATGGATCTCAACCGCGTTTCAACACTTAGAAAATTTTCAATAATTTTCAATAATAAGCTTTAAAGAAGCTTTAATCAAGTTTATTTTTATCCTTAAAAAATGTTCATTTTCTTTTTATTTGCATGACTGCCACGTGGACCCCAGGTATGTTTTTCTTATTTATTTTTTGGTCCTTATTTTGGCATAAGGATATTTTTGCAAATATTTCCCACATAATTTCAAAATTTAAATGCATTTAATGACATTTAATGCAAAATGAATATTTGCATTAAAAACCTTCATGTCAGCCGTCATTGACATCTGTGCAGAAGCTGAAAGGGTGTTTCAAGGTGAGAGTGTGTCCATGTGGTACATTTAGTGGGAAGTGGAACCATCACCTGCTATTTGCACTCCATCCCATAACCACCTATATATACCTATTTCAGTATAACTGTTCAACCTTTACCTCTGCACACTGTCAGTTCGTACTTCCTGTCAGTTTCTCAACCACCTTCTCTCTCTTCAAAACCTTTAAAACCTTCAATTTTTTTCAATATTTCTCAACAACGGATCCTAAGAAACCTTTCAACGTCAGGGTAAGATTTCTGACCTTAATCATTCTTATTTACTGCAAATCTCCATTGTTGAACCTTGAACTTGAAACCTTCGAATGCCATTAACTGGTTTTTGTTCATAACTGATTCATTTCTTGCTCATTTTCCTTGAAATTTGTTGGGTTTTGTTCGGATTCATGTTGGGATTCTGATTATGTACTTTATTTTATGATCAATACATGTTTTGGGTACTGATTTTAGATTTTACAGTTTTTAGTTTCGAAATCCATTTCTGAGTTCTTGCCTTGATGATTCTGTTGAAAAGTTATGATTTTAATGTTATATTTTTAATCTACTTATCAATGTGATCATTTTGATATGTTATTTGTTATTTTTGGTTAACTTTTGGTAAATCTCTGTTCTTCGTGTTCTTCGTGCATTCATACGACTCTTCATATGCTTTTCTGAAAACTTCTTATGTTTTGGTTCCTATGATTTCCCATCATGTTTTTTTCATACTTAGGATTTTTTTTAAAACTTTGGATTTTATCTTTGCATTTGAACCACATCTCTCTCAACCGCATGCTAACTTTGTTTGAAACTGCATGTTTACAACCACTTACCTTATCTGTTTCAAACCGCATGTTGGAAACCGCTTGTTCAAAAATTTTTGAAACCGCATGCTATTTTTTTTTCAAAACCGCATGCTGATTATTCTTGAGTGTTACTTAGTATATCGGTGGATACCATAACCTACTCTCTGAACACTTCTTGGAAGTTTGAGATAACTTTGGTTTAACAATGCCACATACTAGTAAATTACTCTTGAATTTTCTTATTTATTTTCCTGCCTTGTATTCACAGTTTCCTTGGGGTTTGAAGTATTTCACTTCTCAAATCGCACCATTGCTGAACCGCATGGGTGTTCAAAATGCTTGTAAACTGTGAATCCATAAAATGGATCTAACTTTAATGGTTTATTTTGTAGGATCCACAATTTTTCTGCCCAGCCGGGAAATTAATGAGACAGAGTTGCGAAATGATGCACTTGGAAGAGAGCCGATCAAAAGATGACTGCCTCTGGAATCCTTCCCCTCATCACAAAGAAGCAATCCTATACCATCCCTTCATTCGTGGACCAGTTCTACTCCAATGCCACGCTGGGCCAGAGAGAACTTGCAAATGGTCGTGTGATAGACTACCTGACTGCTTCAGTTGAAGGAATGGATGTCTCCATTGATTACCTAGACATAAGAAATACCTTTGGCTTCATTGTTCCAAATGCCCCTGAGAGTGTTGGACATGAGATAATGGATGCAACTGCCTCCACAACTGCTGGGATCCCCACTCTGACCGGTCAATACAAGAAGGTTCCCAGAAAATATTTTGGTGAGCTAATGAGCCACCTTTGTTTTCTTGTTTGAAAGTCTGTATGTGGGAAGACAGGAAACCACAGCAACTTCACCACTCAGCAGTGGATGTACTGCAGTGCCATTCATGGTGGAATCCCCTTCCACTGGCCAAAAATTCTTATAAGGGAACTTTCTACCAGTATTGATACGTACCAATCCAAGACAAAGAATGAAGATCCAAGATGGAGACCCTTCTACAAGCTCCTATTAGTTGTGTTTGCCAATTACCAGCACTTGGAAGATCTTAGACTGGCTAACCCTGAGCTGACTGTTGATTGGGGTACTGAATATCACTTGATCTGAGAGTATGCCACAACTTCAGATTTTCTTTTGGTAATGATGAATACAAATCTCTTTGGGACACTGATACCTTTCCTACCAAGGAGTTCTATGTTGAAATGATTCTTAAGACCGCAAGCCAAGCTGTAGGCAAAGCGGTTAACAAGGCTACCAGGAAGAGAAATCTTGCTGCTGAACCGCCTATGAAGAAGGCCAGAACCGCACCAGCACCCAAACCGCGTGCTACTGTTGGTGCTGGTCTAAGCCATAAGGGAAAGAAGAAGGTATTAGTGGATGAGCCTGATGTTGAAGATGATGAAGAAGAAGATGATGATATTCCTGCACTTGTTACTAGAGCCAGGAAGGCCAAACAGACAAAGGATGATTTGACTGATGAGGACTTGATGCAGTTCTACAGGGATAAGCTTGATAGGTTGGAGAAAGAAGCTGAACTAAAGAGAGCTGCAAAGGGTAAGTCAACCGCTCCTACTCCCCAACCACAGACTGACCCCAAACCGCAGCCCCCTCCTCAAACTCAACCGCCTCCACCTCCTTCTACTCAAACCCCCATCCAAAACCAACCTCCATCACCTATTCATTCCCCAATTCATTCTCACCATTCCTCACCTCAAAAATCTCCTTTACCCAACCTGCCTTCTCCTACTCAACCACAAAGAGCTGCAACCGCTCAGGGGGAGAATCCTAAGAAAAGGAGATTCAAAATGATGGCTAAGAAGAAAAATCCAACCAAAGGGCCAAAACGTTTTCTCAAACGTGTTGCCCAGGCAAATATGCCTATTCTTGGTGAAACCCCATCATACTTTGACCAAGGATCTCCTTCTCCCTCTCCCTCTCCTTCACATCCCCTTCTCATTCTGACTACCAAACCCCTCTCGACCTTGACTCACCCTTACCCCCAACCTTTTACCGAATGGAACACAAAACCATCTGTGGGCCAAGCCATTTCTATCTCTACATTCAGAGATCCAACTCCTTCACCACCTCTTTCTAATTGCGGTCAAACCTCCCCTCCTCCTTCAAACCGCGTCCAA
Organism: Adenophora triphylla var. japonica; assembly: GCA_022495995.1. NCBI lineage: Eukaryota > Viridiplantae > Streptophyta > Magnoliopsida > Asterales > Campanulaceae > Adenophora > Adenophora triphylla. The sequence goes on from JAFEMH010006079.1 coordinate 119,847, forward strand.
ACTTTACCCCCCTCAAAAACACCAACCCCACCTCTCTCTCCTATACATTAAACCCTTCCTCCTGCCAAACTCTTACCCCTCCCACCTCACCTAAACATCAACAAACCCCTCCACTTTTTGTTCATTCTACCCAAACCAATTCCCCCCATCCTCACCTCCTAAAACCTCAAACATTCCAACTACCAATATTCCTCCATCACTTCTAACCGCTCCCAACCTAACCGCCCATATTACTTTACCCTAATCACTACCTATTCCACCCCCAACCGCTCAACCTCATACTATTCCAACCACCCGTACAAACCCTTTATTCCCAACTACCCCAAACTACTCTCCCTACCCAATCCCCACCCATCATCCAAACCACCCCTCCAACCTTTTCCCACCGCCTCCCTCCACTCATATTCCTTCCTCCTCAACCGCTCCCACAGACTACTCCCAAATCCTATCCACTCTTCACCTTATCTAAAATCAACTCTTGGTCAATCAAGGCCACATTATTAAGGTGACTGAGTCCAACCGCTCCCTAGAAGCTTCCAACATTACTCTTCAAGCCAGGGTTGATTCTCAAACCCAAGAGATGGTTATCCTGAAATCCCAATTGATGGATGCCATTAAGGGGGAAAGAACAACACCTTCAACCACTGACAATCAAACCACAAACATTGTCAAGGCCACTGTTGAATCAAGCCTAACCATTTTCAAACAACAGCTGACCAACAATGTTGTTGAGTTCATTGGTGATTCTGCCACCAAAGAACAGGTCAAGAATATGCTTGCAATTACTGGAGATCTGATCTGTGATACTATTGAGCAAGACATGGAGAAGATGACGACTGAGCTGATTGAAGCTCTCTCCAGATCTCAACCGCAGCATGCTCAAGATTTCAAAACTGCCCTGGACTCAATGCAAACAAGCTTGCTAGAGGAAATGGATATGCTTAAGGGGGAGATGAATGTGAAGATGAACATTATTGGTGATAGTCTTAAAGCAAAAATCAATGTCTTGAATGAAGAAGTCAACGACCGCCTAGAAAACCTTAAGGAAGGATTCAATTCCAAACTTAGCTCCAAAATAAATGAGCTGAAAACTTTCTTAAAGGTAACAACAGATCTAGAGCCAATTCAAGATGCCATCTTTACTCGATCAAGCTACAGTTCAGGGGGAGATTCACACTTTCTACAACTCTCTCAACTCCTCCTTCCAACTGCAAATTGATGAGCTTAAGGAAAATCTAGTTGCTAACACTAGAGCAGTTGGTGCCACCAATTCAACCTCAGCCCATTCAGTGAATGCGTTAAGAAATTTGGAAACTACCCTTGATAGAACCGCTGAAGAGGTGAGAAGCTTGAGAAGAATTCTCAGGGCAGAAAATTCAGCATTCAGACCATCTGAACCGCATGTACCTGATCAAGAAGTAAACCAACCGCCTCAGCAATAGAACCGCTTCTCTGTAATTTCTTTTTGCTTAACTTTTTGATTTTTAGACCGCACTCTCATTGTATTCTTTTGGTCTATCTTTTTTTTTTGTAACCATGTAATTTCCTTTCATACCTTGTACCTGTAAATCTCAACCTCTTAGAAGGTATTAATGAAAATTGCATCATGGTTCCAAAACCTTATTCATATCAAACAGCTTGTTTGTAGAACAATGAAAACCTAAATGGTTTAAAAACCTCATTCAAATATTTTCTAATTTAAAATCATATTTTTGAATTGAAGTTTAAACATTCAATTTAATTCGCAATTTAAACTTAAACTCATATTTTTCAAGAGCATCGAATGCATTTCTATACTTTCAAATTGTAAGTTTTTCAATTTTCAATAGTATAGAAATCTATAACTTAAGCTAGTGTGTGCATTGACTTGGGACATGACTTATCATGTTTATTCCTATGAACATGTTTTTACCAAAGTACAATGTTTGCTTTTGTTATAGTAGGTAATGACATCAATCAAATAGGGGGAGATTGTTGGGTATGCATACTTTAATCCTTCTAGCTTTAGCTTAGATTTAATTGATACCATAATCTCATCTCTATTTTAAGGACTTTAGGCCCATATGTAATGCAGCTTAGACTTCAGAAGGATCAATGGTAACATTCTCACCGCGGTCGTCGAGCTCATCCCGATAGTAAAGCAGCTGCCGCTGCTTGATGTACATGACCTCACCGTCACTGAGATGACCATTTCTGGAAACAACTCCACCACCTCCGCCGCCATGAATGTGCTCAGCTAAAAAATTCGTCAAGCAGAGAACACTACTAGAAACAGGTTATTTACCCACGGAAAATTTCGTGGGTAATCAGGGAATTATTGGGTAAAATTTATTTACCCACGGAACTTTACCCACGAACGTTCGTGGGTAAATTTTTGTGAGTAATACCCACGAAATTTTCCGTGGATATTACCCACGGAATTTTCGTGGATAGTCAAATATTTCCGTCGGTAATTAAGAAAAAATTTCCATGGAAATTTATCCAACGAAAAATTGCCAAAAATTACCAACAGAATATTCCGTGGGTAATAGTAATATTACCCACGGAAATTTTCGTGGGTAATATTTGTATTATTAATATTTTTTAAGTATTACCCAAGGAATATTCCGTGGGTAATATTCATATTAAAAATAAAATGTATATATACCCACGGAAAATTTCGTGGGTAATATTCAGAATTAAAAAAAAATTGATTACCCAGGAAAATTTTCGTGGGTAATTTTATCAGAATTGAAAAAAATATATTTGAAAATTCAAAAAACCAACCGTAAAAGCCAAAAGGCCACCTGTAAAAGCCAAAAATCCAATCCCATAAATATAACATTCACACCATCCAAACAAACAATATACACAATTCTTAATCAATCTCAAAACAATGTCTTACAAACCAAATAAAAATATGAACGTACAAATCTCTAAACAATATAGCATATTACAAAAAAAAAAGGTCTAGTAGTTAAGTTGAGTTATTACCACTCCAAACAAAATAAAAACAATTCAAATTCAACTCTTACGACCACGACCACCCCTAAGCCCACTTCCACTCAAAGTTTCATTCGAATTTAAGTATGGTTCTATAGAAGAGAGTTATTACTACTAGGAGGCTGTTGTTGATGCTGTTGGAGCATAGATCTCATCATTTCTTGATGCATCTCTTGCCGCATTTGTTCCTTTTCTTGCCGCAATCGTTCCTCCATTTCTTCCATTTCCTTAACACTGGGTGTTCTGATCTCGGTCGGGCTTGCTATAATCTCATCGTAGGGTTGGTTCACCACACCCAAATTGGCACTTTGGAGGCAGAAAAGTTCCAGCATAACTGCATCCTTTGCAATCACCAGTAACATATGCGATCCGAGATCTTCCAATGCTCTGACCATTAATCCATACTTGGCCTTTTCCTATGCTGCTCATGTCCAAGGCCAATGGCGCATCTCCATCAGGGGCATTAAAGGAAGCCTGCAAAGTATCATACATAGTTATATTGTTGCCATGGCTACGTAGTTAATAGCGAAATTACTTTTTACTCCATCCGTCCCAAAATAATGTCACACTTTCCTTTTTGGTTTGTCCCAAAATAATGTCACACTTTCCTTTTTGATTTATCCTAAAATAAATGTTATGCTTTTAAATAAGGAAATAGTCTTGGTACCTTGTGCCATGTCAACGGTTGCTGTTTTTGGGCAATCAAAGATCCTTGCATCCACTTGACAGAAGACATACCGTTTGTAACAAGATTCATGGATTCTCCCTTCAGGCCAACCTGTTTATAGAGGAAACCACATTATTATTATTTTATTTTATTCATTTCATTTTTATTTTTATGGAACCACATCGGGGGCACTTTTTCGGAGTAACAATAAGTTATTGAGAGTTGTGGTGAGAAAAAATATTGAACACAGTAATTCCATTTTGCCCAAGACAAGTCCCATTTTCCTTTATATAGATCCTCGAGTGCAAGCTGGCCCCAAGACACCGGTGTAAGTACCCAAATCGGCTCATGCCTTCCGGTAAAGTTTCCAGAATTCCCGAACTTAACTAGAGTCCCGAATTGTTTTGGAGCTGTTCCAAAACACCTAAGGGCTGAAGGGACTGCTTGGAGATTAAAAACACGTTTTCTTAATACCAAAAACCTTCTAGAATTGCCACCTTGCATGATTCTAGAAACATCTTTGAGTCACACGAGGATAATGCCGCACTGGGCATTAGCGAGGACCTCTAGCCGCACGGCCTCATTAGCCTTATCCAGACTGCCTATAAATAGAGCCCTCCTCTACCCATTTAACAACAACACAATCAGAGAAATATCAGCATAAAAACTCTCTCTAAATACTCCACGAAGATCAGGAAGTTGAAGGTGCCAAGAAGACAGCCCCCTCCTCCTTGAAGCCTCCAAAAGTTGGTCCCTCCGCTAGGCAAAACCCCAAGAAGAAGAGGTCACCACCATTAGTAACCACTCACTCCCTTACCTTTCATGATGCTTGTCTATGTGATTTAATTGCTCATTGCATGCATATATTGTCATTATCTTGCTTGGGACTTGGCATTCATCATTAAAGATCCTATCTTTATCATATCCCCTTCCCCTTTTTGCATCCTTTGCATGAAATAGGCACCATTTGCTCATAAAAATGTGATCTTTAGCATCCTTTGCTCATAAAAATGTAATCTTTATGTTAAAGGTGCATCCTTTGCACCTAAAAGCCCCCATTTTACATCCAAAATACATCCTTTGCATCTAAAACTCATTTTCATGCATCCTTTGCATCAAAGATCATCTTTTTATCATCAAAGATACATCCTTTGCATATTAAATACTATTTTCCACCATAAAAATGCATCCTTTGCATAAATATTATGTCTTTATATAAAAATGCATCCTTTGCAAATCAAATGCATCCTTTGCAACCCAAAAATGTCATCTTTTCACTAAAATGTCATTTTTATATGCATTTCCCCATGTTCCCATTAGCAACCTTGGAACGGACCGGTGTAAAGATCCTATCTTTACATCATTTCTTCCATTCAAGGTTCCACAATCTCTTTAGAAAGGGATAAACCTTGAACCTATATCTTCGATTATCACTTAAGACGAGCATGAAGCATCTATATAAGCTCAATCGTCTTAAGGTGTAGGATTGATGGGCTAAGGTCACTCCTTTCCTAAAGAACCTCATTTTGGACTATAAAAGAGAGTCTTTCTCTCGATCACACAAGTCCCAAGGTTAAAAAGCGATGATCACAAGTCCAAGATGAGGACGGGATCAAAATCCCGAATACATAAAATCCAAGAAATCCCGAGCGACAACCAATAAATGGTTTGTACGTCCGAAAGACAACTTGGGACATCCCCCCCCCTCTTTTCAAACACATGCACACAAGAAAGCACACAAGCAAGCACGATAAACGGAATCTAGGGAGACTTGCTACGGCAAGGCACCTTGGGTGAACGACGATCCGTTCTTCCCGAGGGTAACTTAACCTCAGAACCCATAAAAACCTTTTTCAAAGTTTTGAGGAAATCAAAATGGCGTGACGACTCCGTTTTTCAAATTAAACCGAATGTTTTCAAACTCGCGTGAATCCGATCTAAAAAACACAAAATTTAGAATTTGGGCACACATTCACAGTTTGGCGACTCCATTTGAGGACTTCCCAAAGGAGAAAATCTTTCATTTTTAAAATAAACGATACCCGGTATATAGGTGGAAACCACTAACCTTCCTGTATCGCTTCCTAATCCGGGGCTTGGGATAAACGGTGGTTTAACAATCCCACGTACCGGTATCACTTTTCGAAAAAAATAAAAGAAAGCTTTTTCCTTTGAGGCGGGTTAGACTCCCATCGCGGATTCCGTTTATCTTGCTTGCTTTCTTTGCCTTGCATTGCATCATTTGCATCTTGGGAATTGTGCATACTTTGAGCAGGGAAGCCTTCTCAAGGCTAAAAAGGTGCCTAAAATGTTCGGGAAACAACTTTGAAATAGCAAAGGAGTGGAACACAGGAAAATTGATCCATGCGATCGTGCGGCTCAATCCTCCTTGGATTCGACCAGGACGACCTCGGTGGCAATTCCACCGGGAAAAATTGAGGTTAATCTGGCGGCCTTGGCGGCTTGGGGCTATTCGGTTCCAAGGCGGCGGGGCTCCCAGAAAAATTTATGTGCCTTTATACATTGCATTTTCCCGTCCCAAAAATCATTCCTTTAAAACACATTTATGAAAATCTCTGTTTTTAACTCAAAAAGGAACATTTTTAGGAGACCGCACACTACGCGCACCTTATATATCCTGTACACTTTGCACGCACGTCCCTTTAAACCCAGGGTGGTTTTCGGCTGCGATCCACGGACGGCCTTACGATGCTCCGGGCGCGCACGGAATCACCCCAAACTCCCATGGCGGCCCGGTGTCGACCAATGCACGATCCGTGTCACACGTTTCAAAAATCCATGACTTTGTGGTTGGTTTTGGTCTAGTCCGTGTCATATAGCCCGGTTGCATATCCCGTAAAGGTCAAGCCTTAGTTCATAACGGAAGTCAAAATCTTTCGCTCAAGCGAAACTCTGCCGAAATTCCGACAAGGAAAAATCGGTAGAATCTTGACTCAGACATTGACTTTGACCTTGACCCATACGGAGATCACGTAAGAGTCGAGACCGAATCCTTGCCAAGAAAATCCAAAAGATCTTTTCGCTCAAGCGAAGCTCTGCCAAAATTCCGACAAGGAAAAATTGGCAAGATCTTAACTGGCATTGACTTCGATTTTGACTCACTTGCGCGCAACGACCTATGCAACGAAGTTCAATGTGACCTTTGTGTCATCCGGCTTTTACCGCCCGACCCATGCCTATTATCTTCTCGGACATTACCGAAAAGTCAAAACGTCAATCGCGCAGCGAAATTCTGCCGAAATTCTATCAAGGTGAAAGACGAGACTTTCCGTATTGCCTTGACTATAATTCGCATCGCTCGTGCGTTAAAAGTTCCTATGACCCGCTAGACCCATTAGGAGCGTTCTTTTCTCTCGGTCGGTGGGATCCGCGTGCCCTATAGGACCCTCGCCGGGGCTGTCCACCTGGGAGGTCGAAATACGGGTGGAATACGAGGGGCTTATAGACGTAGTGACGGAACCCAGCGATCCGGGATCTAGAGTAGTTGCGAAAAAGAAGGGCGAGAACCCCTTTTCCAACCAAATAGAAATTAATAAAAGACAACTGTTTTAAGTAAAGCTTGGAAGATTCTTAATTTGCATATTGCTTGAGCCTTCGACTAAACACCTACCCGAGTCTAAACCTCTCCTATCCCTTTCCCTTGTGAGAAAGAAGTGGGTGAGAACAGGGTCGGCTGACTTGTTAGTGCGGGAATTCTCGAACAGGTTCGCGAGAATCCTCGGTTTTGTCGGTTCGAGAGTCGAGAATGGCCGATTTGTGAGAGAACGATCTTGGTTTGGGTAACCGGATGACTAGGGAAGAAAGAGCTATCCTTAGCCTTGGAAAACTTGATCGTAAGGCCCATGAGGAACAACAGACCATGCTCATTGATGCGCTCCGCCGTCATGGGGTCCGAGATAGTGGTAGAGCCCAGCGGTTCCCTGGTTATGGTAGAAGATGAGACTCCGAGTAACCATCTCGGCTCCCTAGCCTATAACCAATGCCCTCCTCCATCCACATATGATCCATTGCCAAAAGCTGTCCCTTTTCGGTCCTTCCCAATGTCTCGAAGCCATCGGGGTCCCGACACCCTCTCCTCCTCGAGATAAGACCCGGCTTTGTTCCCTACCAACGAGAGAACAAACGCTACGGCTATCCCGTAATGCGGCCTCTGCACTACCCCATGGGATTCGTTCCCTCTCCCCGGTATGGGCCGTCCCGAGACAATTTCTAGGCCTCGAGAATCAATCGAGTGACCTTTTCAATCTATGCCCTTCCACGACGAGATCTTCCACCCCAACCTTGCCAACGGGGATCCCACGAGGCTCCTTTTTCCTACTTCGGCAACTACGAGCCTAATTCCTATGCCTGCGGCCGGCCTCATGGAAACACGAGGACCGAGGCCAAGTTTACACTTACTTCCCTTCTAAAGATCCCCAAGCCATGGTACCGGCTACCATTTGTGTCACCCAGCTGTCACGCCGCTCAAATCGATAAGCACAGCCGGAATCGAACAATCCTAAACCGTCACACGACCCCAACATGACTTGGTTGATGGAACAAGTTAAGTCCATGCAAGAGAAGTTTGGAGAAGCGAGCACCAAAAGGCGGCATACCGGATCAACGATCCCAGCCAAAATTGTCCCTCTTCCTCCAAAATTCCGGATGCACGAGATTGAAAAGTTCAATGGCACCGATTGTCCCCGGACTCACATTGAAAGCTACTGCTTGCCATGAGAGCCAAAGATTGTACACATCGGCAAATGGCCGACCATTTTCGTTTGTCATTAAAGGGTTCGGCTCTTAGATGGTTCCTGCATGTAAAGCCGAGGCCCGAGCCACACAGGACCGAGATCAAGGAAGCATTCTGGAAAAGTATAAGGCCAACTTGAATTGGGAAACTAGTAGGAATGACCTACAAGGAACTTTACAACGCCCGGATGAGCCGATAAGTGAATTCTACAAGAGATGGAATTGGAAGCTTAGTGAAATGATGACCCCATTGAATGAAGAGGAGCGAGATGGAAATCTTCCGAGTCTTGCTTGAAACCTCAACTAAGGGTCCAAATTGGCAATTACTATTATCGACCTCCAGGGCAATGGTAAATGCCGGCACCAAGTTTGAAAATGCCTTCAATATGGCCCCGGCCACGGGAGCGACCAACTCCTACCGCTACAAGCACCAATTTCAAATGCCACAATTGTTACTATAAAAGGAAAAGAAACGGTTGGCGTCAATTATATTCGAGAATGAGAGGGTTGGACAAAATTCAAGCCAAGTCGCTGCAAAGCCAAGACCTCGCTCCTATACTGCAGAAGATTTCGGAATGCCATTAGAAAAAGTCTTCGATGGTTTGGTAGTTGAAGGACTCATCAGACCTTTGGAAAACTGGAAACCAAAGAACCCTAGTGTTAGGATGGACGAAACCAAGCATTGCCGCTTTCACAAATATCATGGGCATAACACCAATGATTGCACCTACACGAAGTTCTGATCTCTCGCTTGATTGAAGAAGGCAAGTGGAGCCGCCTCGGGGTCCTAATGTGGTCAAGAATCCTCTTCCTGCTAACAATCAAGTCAACGTGATCGAATTCGGAGAGACGAATGCGATCGGTTTTGGGAATCCAAAGATCATAGACATCACTGAAATTCAATGTTCCTTATCTTTGAATTACAAGGAAAGTGGAAAGATACGATTAATGCCGCCGCCATGGAAGGACGAGTTTGGACCCATAGTAGGAGCTGATTTCGTTAATGTTGTCGAGCCCGACCTCTCTTTTATGATATCGAGCCAGTGACCATGGTCAAGATTACAGAAGAAAGGCTCACTTATGAAGATTGCGAGTTTGAAGTGAAACAAGCTATGTTAATGAAAGTCTCTTCAGAACCCTTCCTCACCCATGATGAGCATAATGTGTTTGTGATGGCCCTTACTACCCCTGAAGCTCAGTCCCAACCCCTGTTTGGGAAAAGGTGGAAAGAAGAGTAAACAAGCCAGAAGACTTTTGTGATGAAGAAAAGGTCTCTCGAATCTTTGAAAGTACAACTGGTCCTACCATCCCGGAGGTACATATGGATGCAGTCGGATTCAGAAATGAGCTCGAGCCAGATCAGTCAGACATCTCCCACGGGAATAGTGTCAACAAACGCAATGATGGTCCACAGGATGCACAACTTTCTGAAGAATGCTGACAAGCGCTACTCCCAGGCAACGGCGGGAAAGAGTAAACCCAGTCCAACCGCGTCAAACACTTCGAGTCAATAAGTAGTGTAGGGTCCGAGTCGATAGGGTCAAGAGTCAGTTTGAGTCAGGAATCTTTGAATTCCAGTCCTCTGAGTCATCCGAAGGCCTCACGCCTGAGGATTATGAATATGTAATCGATGTCATCTTTCCTCTTGCTTTGAATGAAATGACGAGATCTTTACGATTATCCCCTTATTGCCAACTTAACAAATGATAAATTAACTCAAAACTTAACAACGAGTTAATAATGAATCATTTGAACAAGATGCAAACACACTAAACGAACAATACATTAAAGAAATCTTTAAGCGGGTTACGAAAAAGAGGAAAACCGGGCCCAGTGAGGAGGTTTTGACAAGTGTTAACTTGGGTGCTTGTCGAGGAACCTAAAGAGACACGAGATTGGAAGCTTCTTCCGGGGGTTGAACGGGACAGCGGTTAATGCGCTCGAGAGAATACATGGACGTCTTTGCGTGGTCGTACAAGGATATGTCGGGGCTAGACGGTTCAATAGTGGAGCACGAGAATCCCTCTAGCACCGAGATGCTAAGCCGGTAAAGCGAGCGAGGAAAATCAAGCCGAGTGGTCTCTACATGTCAAAGAAGAAATTGAGAAGCTCTTTGCGGGTAGGATTCATCGAGTCATCGAATATCCGACATGGTTGTCCAATATTGTGGCCGTAACCAAGGCCGATGGGAAGGTGCGGCTGTTTGTGTAGATTTCGGGATGCGAACAAGGCCCGGCCCAAGACGATTACCCCTTGCCAAACATAGACATCTGGTGGACTCCACTTTGCCAACTACGAAGTCAAATCCTTCGTTGACGGCTTTGCGAGCTACAACCGGATCAAGATGGCCGAAGAAGACCAAGAAAAGACGGCCTTCACCACACCGTGGGAACTTGCTTGCTATACGGTAATGCCATTTGGGCTCAAGAACGCCGGGGCTACTTATCGAAAGGGCGGCGACCGCGCTTTTTCATGACATGATCCACAAGGAGATTGAGGTCTACGTCGACGACATGATAATCCACTCCAAAGGCGAGGATGGGCGGCACTTTGTTGACTGCGAAAGTTCTTTGAGAGGCGAGACAACATTCCATGAGACTAAACCTGCTAAATGCACCTTCGGAGTGACAAGGGGAAAAGTGCTTGGGTATATGGTCACGGAGCGAGGTATCGAAGTCGACCCCAGAAAGATCAAAGCCATTATGGACATGAGGCCACCTCAAACCCGGACGAAGTCAAAAGTTTTATGGGCAAAGCTGCGGTACATCGGCCGTTTCGTCAACCGGTTGACCACTATGTGCGAGCCCATCTTCAAGCTCATGAAGAAGAATGTAGATACGAGTGGACCGAAGAATGCCGGGATGCCTTTGACCGGATCAAAGCATACTTAGTACATCCTCCGAGTACTATGCCCCCACATAGACGAAACCTCTTACGCTCTATCTCACATCCTTGTCTACGGCGGTTGGGGCTATGCTTGCTCGGGAGAAGAAAGACTCTCGGGTAGAAAATGCCATTTACTTTGTCGGTAGGAAGCTACGGGGAAGTGAGCTCAATTACTCGGCATGTGAAAAGACTTGTGCGGGGCGAGTGCAGGTAGTCGGCAAGTTGAAGCATTATATGCGAAGCCCACCACTGTGAATTTGGTCTCAAAAATGGACCCCATCAAGTACATCTTTGATAAACCTTCCCTTTCGATGCGTCTAGCAAAGTGGTCCTTCTTCTTAGCGAGTACGACATCAACTACGTGACCGAGAAAGGCCATCGGGTCAAGCATTGTCGAGACCATCGCGAACTTCCCCGATAATGAGGACCGCGGGCACGAACCCCAATTCCCGAGATGAAGGGATCTTCGCGGTCGAGCACGAAAACCGATGGCGGCTATTCTTTGATGGAGCTGCTAACAAAAGAGGAAATGGCGTAGGGATGCTGCTTGGTCGATCCGAAAGATGAGCACACTCCCATAGCCCTTAAGTTGAACTTCCACGCCACGAACAATGTTGCCGAGTCTGGCACTTTGCATTCTTTGGTTTAGAAGGCTGCCCTAGAGAGGAATGTCAAGGAGCTCGAAGTTTATGGAGACTCGGCCACGATCATCAACCGGGTCTCCAACAAATGGAAGGCTGTGGACCACTAATCTTCGGCGGTATCATGCCCGTATGGAGGAGTTGGTGGACGGTTCGGAAGTGACTTTCCACTACTTGCCAAGGGAAAAGAACAGTCGCGAGATGCCACTAGCTACTCTAGCCTCCTGGTAGAGATCCCAGGAAAAGCCATAAAACCCTTGAGTGGGTAGAAGAGAAGCCCAGGCCTTACATTTGTGAAGTAGACTTGGGACTGAGCCTATCAAGGAACCACTGGTACAATCAAATTTACCGGTTCCTCAAAGATGGAGAATCGGCTTTCGAGAGACGAAGAAGGTAGACCAAAAGAAGGTGTCAAAGCCAAGAGCTTGCAAGCCACGAAAAGGTTGGCCTCCCATTATGTCATTCTAGGAGGCAACACTTTGTACAAGAAAGCGGTACCAAGGACCACTCCTCTTGTGCGTCACTCAAGAAAGGGCCAAAGAGTTGATGGTGAAGTCCACAATGGTCCCTGCGGTCCTCATATGAATGCTAGAGCCACGATGCAAGTGATCCTCGAGAATGGGTTACTCTTGGATTTCCATGGAGACGGCGTGTTCGGCATGTCCGAGCGTGCGACAAATGCCAACGGTTTGCCAACCTCAACCATCTCCGCCTCATGACACATCTTGCATGACGACTCCTTGGCCGTTTGCAACTTGGGGTATTGACGTGATAGGGAAGATAGCCCGGCGGGAAGCAATGGGCATGAATTTGTGTTAGTAGGCATCGACTACTTCACCCAGTGGGTAGAGGCCAAGTCCTACAAGGTCCTCACTTCCAAGAAGGTGGCCCGGTTTATCAAGGAAAACATAATGTGTAGATATGGGGTGCCCAATGAGATCATTTCCGATAATGGGTCGCACTTTGAAGGAAGGCTGCGATAGGTTCTTGTCGAATTCAGAGTCACTCGCCACAAGTCATCCCCATACGAGACCTCGGACTAACGGAGCCGTGGAAGGCTGCTAATAAGACGCTCGAACGGATCATCAGGAAAATGGCCACCCGTGGTCGTGGCCCGGCCCGAAAAGCTGCACCTAGCACTGCGGGGCTACGGGACGTCTGTCGAGAACGGCTACGGGAGAAACTCCTTTTGCCCTAACTTACGGGATGGAAGCGGTGTTACCGGTGGAGTTGGAAATCCCGTCATTAAGGGTCCTCTGGAAAACGGTGTCAACGAAGTAGAATGGCTACGTAGCCGGCATGATGAGTTGGCCTGCTCGATGAAAGAAGGCTAAAGGCCATGGAACACACCCGAGCCTACCAGGCGAATGGCGGAGCATTCGACAAAAGGTCAAGGCCGGGGACATCAAGGAGGGTGACTTAGTATTGAAAGTGAAGCCCCCTACCGAGACAACCCCACAGGAAAATGGGAACCCGTTTGGATCGGCCCGTATGTGGTGCGAAGATACTATCGGGAGGAGCCATGAAACTTGCGGACACAGACGGCAATCCCTTTGTCCACCCGGTCAGCGGTGATAAGCTCAGAAGGTACTATGTCTAAAAAAAAAAAATAATAATAAAATAATAAAAAAAAAACAATATAAAAAAAAGAAAAAAATCTTAGTGCAAAAAGAGTAATACCCGGCTAATTGAAAACCCAAAAAGGGCGGTCTAGGCAAAAAACGGAGGTTGCACATAAAAAAAAAAGAGAAAAAAAATCTTAGTGCAAAAAGAGTAATGCCCGGCTAGGCGAAAACCCAAAAAGGGCGGTCTAGGCAAAAAACGAGAGCACATAAAAAAAAAAAAAGAAAGTTCACCGGAATGAACTACGAAGACACGAGCCCCTTAGTCTTTCTTGTAAAAGGGAACGTAGGCGGCCATTTATGGTTCGGTCTAAACAATAAAAAGGGCGATTAAGTTTCCATGAGATGCGTCCTAAACAATAATAAAGGATATTCAAGTTTTCATAAAACGGGTCCTAATCAATAAGACATTACGAAATTTCCATGAAATTGTGTCTTGATTAATTTCTAAGATAATATCTCTTGTTCATTACAAGTTAAAAACTTCTTGATGAGTTCAAGCACGGTCTACTCTTGACTCTGCTAACTGCTACAAAGATCTAAAATACAATAAAATGCCTAATAAACTCTTTGTGTTTGCAAAATGGCAACAAGGGAATCCTAAGAAAAGATGCATCGGTCGTCATTATTTGAGTCTTCTTTGGTTTTCTTCCCTTTACCTCGACCCGTCGAGTTTTCTTTCTCTTCTTCTCTATGATGTCGGTCTCCCTCATTCCGATCTCCGGTATCCTCACTTGGAGCCTCCATCAAACCTGTGTCAATAAGTGCCCTCTCAACTCGGGCACGAGTCCGCACTTCCTCCCTCGAGCCTCGGTCGAGGAGCGACTTGAAAGCCTCTTATATCGAGCCTCCATATCTTTGATAAGGTCACCCCGGTTATGGTGACTCGCCTTAGCTTCAGTCTCCTCGAGTCCTACTCGAGTCGCGATCGGCCCCAAATAAAGCTGACGTCTCTCTCCCAAGATGACTGAGTCGCTCCCGTCTCCCTCTCGTACCGAGTCCAAGTAGACGGTGGTCAAGATGGTACTCTTCACTGCTCCTAAAGATAGCCACAGGTGGGAAAACGAGTATATGTCCAAGCCCTCGAGAAGAATGAGAAGGCTGGTTGGATCCCTCATAGCTAATGGCACCACCTCCATGGTACGGATGTCCTCCCAATCGCCCAGCGGCTCTGTAAGGCCCAGGCTGCCTGGATACCAAGCGGGGTATGTAGAAGGATGACCCGAGAACCACGGAACCCTCACTATATAGGACTCCTGAAATATCCTCACAGTGCGCAACCTCCGGTGAGGTACCCACCGGCGAATGTCGAAGTGGATAGCCTAGCCATCATCGGCTCCCAATCATCTTGGCCTGCTGCCTAGGCAAACCTCTCAGAAATCACCCAGGGCAGTGTCGGCAAAGCCCCAGCAAAGCCAGAGCCTCTCCTGCGACCATAAAGTCGGCACGGCGGACTCCCGAGACCTCATGAAACGGTCTCCTCTAGCCATCCTATCAATGCCATGAAGGGTCTCACCCAAAACCGGTGGGACAATGTCCTTCCCGGCCACCAATCTCGACCATGTCCAAGAGACCGCCATGGCCAGTCCCCACGGACTCGGCGGTGAACGAGCCGAGAATACGCGAGAGGATAAAGGCATCCATAGCCACCATGGTCGTAGCCATATCCGGAGACCCAAACACTGCCGGGATGTCAGAAAGGTCAATCCTGTCCGGAGCAATCATCATCCTCTCAGCCTCTCCCAGAGAAATCTGCAAAAAAGATGCCAACTTTGTCGCCACTGGCACGTCTTCGATTGACGGAATCGATATAGCCTCAATTTCTGGACCCCCAATCAAGGCTCGGAAGTCTTCATGCGTTGGGACAATCTCATTGTAAGAAAAGCAGTAAACGTGTCTCCGGACGTCCCAAAACCTTGCTGCTGCTCTCAAAAGGTCCCAATCGGGCGGGAGATCCCTCAAATGCCATAAAGACTTGATCTTGAAGGTAGAATCAAACAAACCCTTGTGAGATTGAAAGTTGTATCTCACCCAAGACTGAAGATCGGACAGAAAGCGATCCCTTTTCCCCCTTTGCAATCTAGCGGGCTTCTCCATTGTAAAATGATCAAAGATGGTGTCTTTAGGTCCAATATGTGCTCTGGGAACAGTTGGGACAAGTCTAGGTTGAAAATGAAATGAAATGGCCAAGCCTTGGTTTTATTCTAAAAATAACCAGTCCAGACAGAACTGTGAGCCGCACGGCTTCATTTGCTCCAGAGACCAGACCGCACGGCCTCATTTGCCTGATGTAAAAGACAATCTGCAGCAACCAAGTTGCTGCCCAAAGGGAGTTTTTCACCCCACTTTTCCAACCAAAACCTGTACAAAAACATGTCCAAAGACCATCCATGCAGTTATATATCATTATATATCATTTTGGCCCAGTTTCAGCCCCAATTCCAAGCAAAAAACTGCCCCGAGGCTCAAGTAATATGCAAATTAATAAAGCATAAAATAGAAAAGTAAATAAAACAGTAGTACATTGTTTTCGCCCCATCGGCGCCCAAATAAAGCAAAAAATAAACAAAATGTGCATAAAACTTGTTCATTGTTTGTTTTTCTTCCTAAATCAACTCTAGAGACCTCCTAGGCCTCCGATCCTTCTTCATCGCTACTCAGCTCATAGACGCTAGCCTCCCTCATCAAGTCCTCCGTGTCACTCACATCAGAAAGATGGACATTCTCGTGCTCGTACTCGGCCCGAATGCTCCCGGGATGCCAGCATTGGGTCCTTGCCCCCGAGGAATGGCACTAGAAGAGTACTCCGAAGCCGATGAGGTGGATGTCGTGCCCCCGACGTGCCTTCTTTTGCACACGGGCTCCTGCACGTTTGCTGCCGCCTTTGAAGCGCAGGCCAGCTTCCTCAGAAGGGACCGACACACGTCCTTCTAGCCCCTATTCTGCCTAACCAAGCTGTCATAAGTCAGTGGAACACGAAAAAAAGAGAAGAAAATCTCGGAAAAATCTCGGAAATTGCAAAAAGCAAAGAAATGCGAAAGAAAAGGAAAAAGACCCTAAAAGTGTACTTACGGTCTTTGTCCGTGACGGCGAGTATCTCTTTGAGGCTCCCTAGTGTCGAGGGACGGTATCCTAAACCTCCTCGGTACCCCATTCACCACATAAGAAAGATGAGTAGGAGGGATCGAGGCGGAT